>JBBPBX010003443.1:6990-71069 GCA_038048925.1 Garcialebias charrua
CCTCTGATCGAGGTGACACTGGAACGTGTGCGCCAGGGAGCCCTCTCCCTGATCCTGATAGCCCCCAGATGGCCGCAGAAACCGTGGTTCCCGGAGTTAATCTCAATGTTATAAGGGATACCATGGCAATTGCCTCCTCACATGGACCTGCTGATTCAGGCACGTAGGCAGCTTCTACACCCACGTCGAGTTGTGGCGGATTTCAGCCTGGCCTTTGAAGGAAACTGGCTGAGAGCCTAAGGCTGTGATTGCTTTATCCTAAAACAAACAGCAACAACATACACAAGGGTGTCCCTTGGTGTTTATGTTTGCTTAGAAGATATTCAATGGAGGGGTTTCCCCTCGGGTCTATAACATCAGGATGGGCTCCACTGGCCAGTGGTGCCCCTGGTAGATGTAAAAAAATTTCCCTTGGGGACTTGGAAGGTTACCCTGTGCTTGACCTGGGTTTTCTACCTCCACATTGCAACCCAATTACTAGTGACGTAATGGTCCCTTGCTCCTTTCCTCCTGTTTCTTGGGATTTCCAGAGAAAAAAGGAGATGATGAGTATTCACACTAGTGGAGCACGCTTATGCTGTCTCTAGCTGGTGTTTTTTATCTATATGTCCAGTGGTAACATCGAGCTGATATTTTTACATTTGGCATTTTTTTCTTCTCAGCCTGTTCTCTCTACATACCTTGTAGAAAGCAGCTGGGAAATACCTGTCATTTTAAGGCAGATGTTCTCACATGCATTTTGCTGAGCATTTCAAGGGTGTGAATGAATTACGTTCCCTAAGCATATGTTGCACCGGGAGACATGACTGAAAGGGAACTGAAAGTTATGCACCATAACTCATGTTCCCTGAAGGAAGGGAACGATGTGCAACATATCTGGTCCTTTTCAATGCTGAAAGCTCGGTGAAGTGCATTTTGGAGAAAGATGGATGGTCGTCAGCGGCTTAAGTACCCAGAGGGCGGGGCCTCTGGCGCAACGCTGATGCCCCTGCCGTAAAGGCGTGAATGTATTCCTTCAGGTAATTCAGCGGGGGTGCAATTCCCATAGCATATGTTGCACCTCGTTCCCTTCCTTCAGGGAACATGAGTTATGGTGCATTACTTTCAGTTCCCTTTCAGTCTGGTTCTCTCGGTGCAACATATGCTATGGGAACGTAATTCATTCACGCCCTTGAAATGCTCAGTAAAATGCATGCTAGTGTGAACGTCTGCCCTTGACCAACAGGCATCTCAAGGCTACTTTCTACTGGGTGTTAGAAAGAACAGCCTGAGTGACATCACACGCAGTAACATCCAAACTGTAATGCTTTGCAAAAGTGTTTATTGAGCTCCAGTTCGCCGTAGCACAAATGTCTGCAACTGGTACACCCTTGAACAGTGACCACGAAGTGGCCAAGCCCCTAGTAGAGTGAGCGTGCACTCCAGAGGGCACCTGTTGACCTTTGCTACTGTACGCCCTTTTAATGGCCTCAGTCACCCAATGTGAGAGGCGTTGTTTTGATAGGGCCTTTCCGGTAGCAGGTGCTACAAAGCACACGAACAGTTGATTTGTTTTTCTCCATTCGGCTGTTCTCTGCATGTAAGTGCGTAAAGCTCTCACGGGGCAGATAGCCTTCAGCCTTTCCTGTTCCTGAGTGAGGACAGGAGCAGAGGAGAGATCAAAGTCCAGACTCCTATGGTTTAAAGTCAAGACCTTGGGGATGTATGTGGGATTAGGCCTTAGGGTGACCTTTGACCCGTCAGGGGCGAATCTGGTACACATTGGATGTACAGACAATGCATGGAGGTCACCTATGTGTTTTGCCAAGCAAAGGGCCAAGAGTAGAGCGGTTTTATAAGATAATAAATCTATCTTAACCTTGCTCATTGGCTCGAATGGAGGGTCACAGAGAACCCCCAAGACCAAGCTAAGATCCCAACCAGGGGTCATGGTCCTGCTAGGTGGTTTCATTCTTAGCACGCCCTTCATAATTCTTATTATGATTGGATTCGCACCAGGTGTCCTGTGTCCCCAGCCTTCGTGACAGGCTGAAATTGCTGATAGGAAAACTTTAATCGTTGAGAAAGAACTACCTTTTTCCCGTAAATCCTGAAGGAAAGTCGGGAGCTGAGCCAGGTCGCATGAGTAAGGAACAATATTTAATTTCTGTGCAACAAGCTTCAAAAATATGCCACTTCTGTGCGTAGAGAGACTGTGTTGACCCAGCACAGGCATTTTGGATGGTTTTTACCACATTTTCCAGCAGGCCTGATGCCATCAGCTTGTTCTTTTCTGCCAGCAAGCTGAAATTTTTAACAGCTCTCAGCCTAAGCGGCAAGACTGCTTCTTCTGGTGACATAGTTTGACCCTGAAGAAGAGCAGTTGATGTATCCAGTTCCCCTCCAAGGGCCCTGGAAGCTGTGATCCCCTCGGGGTCAACCAAGTTGGGGAGAAGGCCTTCCTGCTGATGTGCTACCAGGTTGCTCTGATCCAGAGTGATCGAGGGCAGATGCAACCTTTCGTCCTTAGACAAAAGTGGAGCAGAATGTTTGTTCTTTCTCTCCTTGTTTGGGGTTATGGGACTGAGAAACTGTGAGTTTTGTAAACGAGCAGATCTCCTGACCCTAATTTGTTTCCTGGATGGGTCTAGTTTACTAATCCTCGGCCTTAACAGAACGTTGGAGCCAGACAAATCGCTCGGATCTGTGTTTCACCCGTTGGGGGAATATTGTTTTAAGAGTAGAGCTGAACCAGCACAGTGAGAAAAGTCACATGCTGCCGGATCACTGCTTGGACATTGCGTGTCACCCATTAATGATAAGGGAACAGCTGCAACGTGAGAACGTGGAGATGATTCTTTGTGGTTGGCAGACTTTAAATTGTTTGGTGATAGAGAGCCCAGTTCCCTTCGAATAATAGGAAGAGGAATCTGATTCAGCTCTGATTTGTTTACACACACAGCAGTTTGATCACAATTGCCTTTGTGAACGTGTGAAACTTGTGGTTGCCTGCGAGCTTCTGACGTGGCCCCCCCATCGTTAGATTCTGTCGGCGCGCCTCCCTGAGGCACGGACATGTCACGTGTTTGCTTGGTTAGCAGTGATGGGAATAACGGAGTTATAAATAAACGGCGTTACAAACGGAGTTATTTATTTCATTAACGGGTAATCTAAGTAGTTACTATGTCTATCGTTACAACGCCGTTACCGTTACAAACACTAAAATCGGGTACGTTATTTTGTCTTCCTGTCTCTCGCAGCAAGTCGCTGCTTGTTTACTTTTTTTCCCCCCTTGTTGGTGAGGGAGAGGAGGAGGGGGAGGGAGCAGAGGGGAGGGAGGGTTGAAACAAACAATAAGGTTGATGCTGATTGGTTAAGGTAGAGAGTCAGATAGAGGTCAGCCAATCAGAGGATCTGTTGTTCAGCTCACTCTCAAACCACATGCGTGTTTTTGTCGCGAGATCTGGCAACACTGGTTTTAGCTCCAAATCTGAAAAGTTAGTAGAAATGCAGCAATGACGAGTCTGGATGAAGTTAGGAGAAGTCCTGCGAGTTTGAAAGGAAAGATGGCGTTTTCAAATTGGAAATACAGGCACTACTTTACTCTCCTTCAGGTAAAAGGAAAAAACGTCTATGTGAAGTGCACATTATGTCCCCGAGCGAAGTGTTTGTCGACGTCCGTCGTTAGCAACTCAAATCTAATGAAGCATCTCACAACTGCTCATGGTTCAACAAAACTGGTGGCTAAAAACACTGCTGTTGACAGTAGTGCTGATGACGATAGCAGACCAGGTGTAGCTAACGTGAGCTCTGCTCACGAAGAATGTGGAGCTATGCCGTCCAAGCAGTTAAAGTTGGATTTTTTTGCTCCAGCTTCACAGAAACTTGTGACGCAGAATGAGCTGAACAGATTGATAAGCAGGTATGTTGTTGAAAACATGCTCCCGTTATCAACACTTGACTCAGACTCATTCAGAACCCTTATTGGCAAAATACCGGGGAGAGCAGGTGTCGGTCCTCCATGCAAAAAGACATTTTCTAAATACATAGATGCCGAGTACGCTAAAATGAATGCCGAGCTGAAGACTGGATTTGAAGAATTAGAATATGTCTCTACTACTGCAGACATTTGGACTGCACATAATAAAAGTTATCTTGGTGTAACTGCCCACTGGATACATCCACAAAGCATGGAACGAAGAAAAGCAGCCCTGGCATGCAGACGATTTAAAGGTCGTCATACACATGACAGTATTGCATCTGAGCTTGGCAATATTCACTCATTCTATGGCATAGCCCACAAAATAACATCAACTGTCACGGATAATGGCTCTAATTTTGTCAAAGCCTTCAAGAAGTACCAGCCTGTGGAGGATGATGAGTCTGAGGATGATGAAGATGAGGTGACATTTGTGAACATTAATGATGTCTTGCAAAACAGTGTTGGTGATGATAATGATGACGTTGTAATTACTTTGCCACCACATCAGAGATGTGCATCACACACTTTAAACCTTGTTTCATGTACTGATGTTGACAAGTGGATACTGTCAAGACCAGAAACAAAAGCAATATACAGGAGTGCTACAGCCAAATGCACAGCTTTATGGAACAAGGCTAGCCGTTCAACTGTGGCTGCAGAGACTGTTGATGATGTAATCACAAGGAAGCTGCTAGTCCCTTGCAGTACAAGATGGAACTCGTTTTATGATGCCCTTGCTCGCATCTGTGAGATCCCTATAGTTGCACTGAACACCATCTCTTCCAAGTTTGTTTTGAAAGCCATCACAGAACGGGAGCATCAGTTCCTCAAGGAATACTGTATGGTAATGAAGCCACTAACAGTAGCCTTAGACATACTTCAGGGAGAAGACAACTGTTTCCATGGCACACTCCTACCCACACTGGAGACATTGATGTTGAAGACCCTGGCCCTGAAGAGTGGTCTGCAAATCCTCGTTGACCTTCCAGAGGCAATTGTTACAGTAAGAACTAATATTTATTTTTAAATACATTCATACATAATGAAAAGATACAATGTAAAATTAAATATATTTGTAAACTTACAATGTGTAATGCTGTGTGTGTGTTGCGTGCGTGCGTGCGTGCGTGCGTGTGTGTGCGTGTGTGTGTGTGTATGGATAGTCAGTATAATATTTACTTTGTATATCATTGCAGGCAATCAAAACAAGATTTGCAGAGGTGCTGGAAAGTGAGAATGCCGTCTTGGCTGCTGTGACTCTGCCCAGGTTTAAACTACGTTGGCAGCGGACGCAGGACAGGAAGGACAAGGCCAAGGCAAGTCTGCTAGCAGAGTGCCGGAAAAGTGCTCAAAATGAAGACCAGCAAACAGATACTAACATCACACCAGCATGCACTGAGTCAGCCATGGAGAATGAGGGCCTGTTTACACGGCGCGTATTTTGAGTGTAACCACTACTTTCTCTTTGCGACTTTGCTTATCGCCTACACGACACCGCTGGCCCCCCTCGATGACACCGATACTTTTCTGATCCTGCTCTCAAGGTGGAAGTTTTTCGCTGACCCCCCGTTGATAATGTAAACATCTCCCGTGGAGCTTTTGTTTGAACACATGCACGCAGCACGCACGCGCAGACAGCCGGCATTTTAACAATGGCGGTGGACTGGACAGTGGACACACGCACCACTTTCTGAACTATAGCTGATGGAATATATTTTGATTCTCATATTTAATTATTCTACACCTTACCTGCATCTGTGTTGGAAGAGAGCCAGCTGCCTGGATCCAGTTGTCGCTGTTAACGAGGCAGTCGGACATTTCACGTGTCACGCTGCACTATAACATACTAAATGTGCTATATATTAACAGTTTAACAATAATAAACAGTATTTATGTTAGCGTGGGAGATATTTACATTTATCTGAGCTAAATGAAGCTATCTGGACTCGTTACGTCATGCCTAACATGCTGCATGTTGAAAATGAAGACACCAGGTTGATTTTTAATTTATTTATTTATTCAACACCACAAACTCATGTCACAAACACTGAGAATTAAATTGAACACTTTTAAAAACACGTTAACCGAACTTTAATGAACTGGACTCTGTTGTTTTCATCCTGCTGGACACTGGACCCACATCCGAACCGCCGGTCTGCTTCGTGGAACAGCTTCGACCTCGCAGGAAAAAAATAAAAATAAAACCTCAGTTGGTTGTTCTGTGATCGAACTAAACACAAGGAAACATTATTAAGAACATGGTTTACCTTGTAGCCCTGCTGTAAATCAGCTGATTCTCACGGACTAAAGTCAGACATGTTGACTCGGTTCCGGACGGTCCAGTCAGTCAGCAACTGGTGCGCAGATGAAGCAGGTCCCACACTTGGTGTCAAATCTGTTGACTCTTGTCCAAATTCCAGCTTTAACTTGTTGTTAACTTGTTGACAACAACTTGTAGTTTAGCTGAACTTTTAGCCAGAGAGGAAAACAGGCTGCCTCGTCTGCTCTGTTTGTTTACCTCAGGCAGCAGTGGCACGCGTGCGCAGTAGTGAAGGTTCCAAAAATCACAGCGCCATCTACAGGCCCAGCATGGTAACTACAGTAAATTCATGAGTACGGGGGGTGGAGGGGAGAGAGTCGTATCCACAGAATTCGCCCATGTCAACGCAAAACTTTCAACCTAATTAACATACCCAAAAGTTGCGTTTCCCCCACACAGTGTCCGTGTAAACAGGGCCTGAGTTCTTCTCCCTTGAGGATGAGGATGACACCTCTGCTACTGCTGAAAGCCAAGTTGTTGATTATTTCAAATCAGGAGCACAAGGGATGGACAGTCTTAATAGATTTCCACTTGTAAAGAACATTTCACTCAAATACAATGCAGCCACTCCATCTAGTGCCCCTGTGGAAAGACTGTTTAGTTTAGGGAAACTTGTCTTCACTCCAAAGAGGAACAGACTTTCTGACCAGAAGTTTGAAAGTCTTCTACTTCTAAGATACAATCACTGGTTTTAGGGGTAAGATGGTCAGCAGAAGACTAAGTACTGTACCTGTCTTTTCAATTCTACTTTAAATTCGTAGATATATCTACCGGTAAACTTAAACCAACCAAACAAACAATAGTTACTTTCCCTGGTAACTAATTACTTTTATAGGGGAGTAATTCAGTTACTAACTCAGTTACTTTTTGGGAGAAGTAACTAGTAACTATAATTAATTACTTTTTTAAAGTAACATTCCCAACACTGTTGGTTAGTGTATTGACCTCCCCGTCGTTCACAATGGAGCGGGGGCTAGAGCACGTGACCCCCCTCACTTGTCTCCATGAGGGTTGTGGGGCCTGCTTGCAGACGCCTCTGTGCCTATCCGTTGCAGACGAAGCAGAGGCACCCTGCCGGGGCTCATTGATTAGGCTAACACCCCGTGAGCCGTGAGGGAGTGGGGGAGACGGCCCACTCCCTTTATGATGGCTGGCAGGCCAGAGGAACTTGTTCTGCTGAAGTTATTTGTGTTTGTTGTTGTTGTTGTTTTTTGAGAGTCAATAAAACAGAGAGAGGCTGTTTTGAGCTTTATTCGTGCTTAAGTGTAATGACATATATGAGTTTATGTCACTCACAGCCAGAAAAACATGATTTGTGCATGCAACAGAGTTACCAGCTTTTTGTACCGTGCTACAAATAAAGGCTGGACATGAAGAGATCATTTCCCGTACCGCATGGGCGGGTGATCGTGTAAAAGTCAAGACGTGAACCTGGTTCATCCGGCATGCTTTTGTCTGGTGTCCCGGTTTGCCGAGGAGGCCCTGTTCTGTGTGGCCGCCTGGCGGGGGACAAACCTGTTCTTGCTCCATGCGTGTTCGGTCCGAGGTGGGCCCGGCGGTGGTCTCTGCCGGTGCTCGTCCTTGTACGCCTGCCACTGTTTCCGAGCGGTGTCTAGGTTGCGCAGGTCTGCCTCCAGCAGACTCCCTAGGGGGGGGCGAAGCTTCTCCTGGGAATGCCCACCCGGAGAGCTTCAGCCTGTTTGCGCCTTTGGTCCAGCTTAGTCTGAATTCGATCCAAAGCTTTCCCAAACAATCCCGTCGGCTCTATCGAGTGGTAGAGAAAAGTCACCTTTTGTCCCTCGGGGAGATCAGTTAAAGTCATCCACAGATGGCGTATCGCGATGACCACTTCCGCCATGCCTCTGCTTTGAGCAACAGCGGCTGTTCCCATCATGCGGATCACGAAGTCTGTTGCCCTGCGGGCTTCATCCAGCAAGTCAGCGGCAGCTTGCTTGTCCGTCGTTACCTTGAGCTGTTGCAGTTTTTCAGCCAGGTAAGCCTGCATCAACGCGGACGCGTTCATGGCGCGCGTTGCGAGTCCCTGAGCTCTGTAGCATTTCTCGAGCAGAGAAGCTGAGGTTCGACAAGCTTTGCTGGGGAGAGTTGGTTTTGTCCCGGATTACTTGGGAGTCAGGTGAGACGCCAGTGTGTCCTCAATTTGAGGCACATTGGCTATTCCTACCTCATCCTTCCCGTCCACGTCGATGAACTGCGAGAGTGGTAAGAGCATGGGAGCTCTGGGTTGAGGCCAAGTACGAGTTAGTTCTATGAGGAAGTCCGGGAACACGGGCATCCTTTGCCTCGTGGCGGCCTGCTGCTTTGAATAAAAATAGTTTCCTGCCAGCCTCGTGACCTGTTGGCGAGGCGGAGGCTCCGGCCATGGGATGTGCAACGCGTCCGTTGCTCAGTGACACAGGTCGAACAGAGGATGGAAAAGTCAGTTTCCGGGAGCACAGGTACTTGGGTTTGGGAGAGGTCTTCTCCCTGTTCCTCGTCTTTGACGTCTGCGTCCTCCGCGGAAAATTCGCCTGAGGCTGAAATCAAGATCTCGTCCTCGTTCATCATGCCTCAGGTGTCGAATTCGACTGTTAAGTCCACCATAGGAGCCAGCACATCAGGACGGTCGTCCCATTTGACTCGTGTGCTATCGTGCAGAGCCATGTTCTCGAGCTCCGGCGTGGGAGTGAGGGGCTCGGTGGTGTCTGGATCCGCTGGCAGTGCTGGGGCACCCATGGCCTTGGCGACGAGGTCAACCCGGTGCCGTAGCACTGCCTCCAACATCAGGCTGCAGTGTGGTCAAAAGTCAGGCTCATCCAGCGCCGTTTTTGCGTGTAACATTCCCAAGCAGACGGGACAGGCCTCGTGGGTGTCCGTCGCTACGAGGGAGAAACCGTATCCGCTAGGACAGGCACGCGAAGTTGGGCTCGCTGTCCTGCTGGTTTTCTTTGGAAGTCTTGTCCTTCGCTTTCCTTTCTCCGGAGGCATGTCCGAGATAAGGCAAGCGAGTCCTTCCAGAATCCTTTTTCTTTTAATTTGAGACGTCTCCTCCATCGCGTCGCTTTCGCTGGCTTGTCTCACTACAAGTTAGCGGGGGTAGCGGTTGTGGCGCAGTTAGCACCGTCGAGCGAAGCAGTCTGTGGAGAGAGGAGAAGAAAAAACTTTGGGGTTAAAAGAAAATGTGCCGGACTAGCTTTTGCTAGTCCAGTAGTATGCAGGAATAATTCTCTGTACGCTCTGTGTAGGGAGCAAGCTCACCAGTGGTTGAGCGATGAAGCAACAGAGAAGTCCCGTGAAGAGAGGTAGTTCAGGTTTAAGCGAGGTGAAGGGCAAAAAAGAGAAAGATGGATTGGCGTCAGTCGCTTAAATACCCAGAGGGCGGGGCCTCTGGCGCAACGTTGATGCCCTAGCCGTAAAGGCGTGAATGTATTCCTTCAGGTAATCGCGCGGGGGTGCAATTCCCATAGCAAGTATGTTGCACCGAGAGAACTTGACTGAAAGGGAACTTTCAGTTATCCCTTGTGTATTTGTTACCATTTAGATTTAGCCATTTAACACTCACTACATGGTTTACTTTATCAGTCCCAAATAATTATTGAAATAAGCTTGATCAAGAATGCATAATACTTAATTTGGTAAAATTTTCTTCATATCATTGTCTCTTTCCTTGTTATAAGTCAAAATTTCTTAAATTAATCATATAAAAATCTTAAAATCAGCTTAATCTAGGAGGAATAGCACTTCTTCTAAGAAAATATTTGTTAATGAAAGCAATCTTTGTAAGAAGTGCACTTTTCTTTAATTTTGGACCATTTTGTTTAGTTTAAAGGTGCACCGTGGTTAGATTCATTTGCTAGTTTTAAGAATTTTAGCAAAGCAACTTTTGCTTACCCCATTTCAAAACATGAAATTGTGATCACATTTAGGAATATTTGGCTTGTTTCAAGTAGTGCTGTTTTTGCAGTGTACAACTCATTCATTTTTGGTGTCAAACTAATTCATGATGGCTGCCAGAGATACTCATCACCAACCAACAAAAATGAATAAAACTCAAAAAATGTATGATTTCAATTTAAATGTTAATATGGTAGTAGCTGACGGTCATTCACAACACAAACTCTAAGCACCAACATATCATGTGAGACCAACACTACTTTTACAATACTAAATGAGATTGTGCATATTTTTTCAAAGCTTTAACCAAATCAGCTTTAAGTATAACATCATTTTTATCAGGAAATTACTTTAGGTTACACTCACACCACAGGCATGCATTGTTTTACTGAAGTAAATATGATAGCTTCACATGTCAACGTCCATATATCCTTCCATCCGTCCACCCTTAGTCTTTATCCAATGTTGCTCCTTTCAAGGTTGCCTGGGTCACTGACCATCTAAATGTAAATGTAAACGAGTAAATGTCGAGTAGTTATTGTGCAAAAGGTGGAGGACACCTTGGACAGATCTCTAACCCATTGCAGGAACACATGGAGACAAATGAGACAAACAACCATTTAGACTCTCATCTAGGAACAATTTAGAGTTACCAATCAGCCTAATGCACATGTTTTTGGTCAGTTGGAGGAAACCGGAGTACCTGGACTCAACAGCCTATATGCCACGGACATCCGTTCTAGCACTTCCGTATTTTTTAGCCACACCAAACACTTCCGGTTCGCAGGCAACACAGAGTTAGTGACAGCGATTTTTCACTCGGTCACTGCAGGACTTGACGACAATGATGATGTTTATAGAATTACAGTATTCAGACATCATCAAAAGCTCCAACTTTTTTAAAGGACAAAGGATTTAAGCAGTATGTGTCCAGTTTCATAAAGGACTTTGGTGGCAAGTTCATTAATTGTATCTGAGTTCACCAAAATGCCTCTTATACATCTAACGTAGCCAATCTTACAAAAGTATTTTCTAAGCGTTATGTGTTGAGCCAAGGCTTTATTCGTACAGATTATTATTCAATTATTGTTGGGTTTGAGCAGATTTAGCTGCATCTGAATCTTTGCTACTCATTAAAACTCAGAAAATGCCGAAAAATGCTCTGATGCCTCAGTCAGTAATATCTAGAAACCAAAAAGTTCTTCAGACTCAATAGGGAAAATGCATAATAAGAGGAACTTGAACAGTCAGTCTTGTTCCTGATCATTATTCCAAAGAACGTCACTTTTGAAAATATCACAATCCTCGTGTTTAAGACCCATGTGCAGGCAGGCGAGCGAAGGCAGGAGTTTAAATAAAATAAATGTATTTAAACCAAAAGAAAAAGCTGACGAGGCAGCAAAAACTTACTCCAGCTTACAGCGAGCAAAACAGAGCTGATCATCTAACGGACGGACGGACGGACGGACGGACGGACGGACGGACGGAGACAGGACAGAAACAGGACGGGCAGAGGAGGACTGGGATGTCTGTGAAACAGAACAATGACTGGATTGTTTGAAGGTGGATGGAAGGCATTTAAATACAACAGAGGTAGAGTGGATAATGAGTGCAGCTGGACAGGTAACTGATGAGGGACAGGTGTGCATGATTAAAGGCTGGAGAGGCAGACTGAGGAGTGAGTGAGAAAATGACAGAGACAAAGCACAAGAAATAGAAAGCACAAAGAGCAGAATGAAAATAAACACAACAAAGTAGAAGTAAGGCTGCACGATTAATCGCATTTGCGATTATCTCGCGATATGTTAAAACGCGATTCACTAATCGCACGGGCTGCGATTTGACTGGTCACGTGAATTGGGAGTGAGCCGCTCTGGCCGCGCGCAGCTCTGAGTGGAGCAAAACAGAGAGAGCAGGGAGGAGGAGACCGTGCGCTCCAACACAGTTGCTTCAGGCTCGACACAAGTCATAAAAGTTATAAATTCAGGTAAGTTAGCCCATTTAAACGTGTATCTGATCTTAGAGGCTGAAACACGAGACAGCGGAAGATAAACAGAGCGCGAGCTGGTCATGTGACCAGGACTGTTGTTGACGGTGCCCTGTTAGCAGCTAGCTCTGCAAGCTAAAGTTCTTCGTGAAAAAGCTCATTAATTATCTGATTTAAAAAAAAAACAGTTGTGTCGTTAGTGATATGAATTAATACAGAACCAGTAAAACACACGTTTTGCGCAAGCTGTTTTTTTTTAACTAGTGGTGTTGTTGTTAGCTTAGCTTTAGCATAGCTATTTAGATGAGGTGATGCATTTTCTCATTACGTGTATTACCAAACCTGGTCGTGATGTCACGACTATTATATTATCCTTATTGTCCGTTTTAAATAAAAATGTTAATTATTATGTTCAGTAATGTGAAGCTATTTAGTTATCACGTTTTGCATTCTCTTAACATTGATAAACTGGGAAAAGCTAAAACCTCTACATTGTTTTTAACTAACAAGATTTTTCAGGTCCTCAATTTTTGCACAAGTGAGAGTGGAGGATGTGAATGTGTGTATTTATTTTTTATTTTGTATTACAGGACATGTACTAAAGGATGGCAGTGTCTCTCCCACAGTTTGAAGAAGGCAGCAATGACTGAAGAGGGATCTCAAACTTTCTGGACACAGCCTCATCACTGAATGTCCAACAAGATGGGGATCCAAAGGATTGCCAGGGTGCTAGAGCAGCTTAAAACCATTTCAGGTGCTGTCAGGTGACCGTGCTCCTCCATTGTTTTCAAGCTGCGCAGTAGAGAAAATTCTTGTTATGACATCATCATCCTGCGACGGCGAAATCCCTATTTATCGTGTTAAAAAAACGGCGCTAATTTTAAACTATTTTTGAGAGGAATTCTAATTAATTTCACATTGTTTTAGCAGAAACGATCAGGGGTCAATCTTAATATATATATATATGTTGTGCCATTTTATGGAAAGTTAAAAGATGATGTCAGTGGAGCTTTAAATAAATCTGACATTGTTTATTATAAAACAGATTGATTTATTGCTTCTGTTTGTTGAAAAATACTTGAAGGTATTTAAAAAAAATAATCGCATTTTAAATCGCAATCGCAATTAATAGAAAAATAATCGCAATTAGATTATTTTCCAAAATCGTTCAGCCCTAGTAGAAAGGGGGAAAACACAGAAACACCAGACCGCTAGGGGACAGACTGTGACAATCAGATCCAACTGAAATCTTATTTTCAAACCTAGTTTTTCCAGTGTTTTTGTTTAATTTTGCCAATTCCTGTAAACTCCAGCACGGAATTGTAGGTCAGGAATGTAAGTGACGTACTGAAAGTAGTTAAAAAAAAACTCTTGTATCAGTCTAATCACAATAAGGTTAGTATGATTAGATACCAACATTTGTTTTAACAATGTCAACATCTGGATCAATCTATTTCCTTCATATATATAAAAATTGGATACAGTGACATGACCGTCTGGACAGAGGTCAATTTGAAAAACATCAGATATGTACATGAAAACCACATATGAAGGTGATCCGAGCCTGATTTGAAAGAAAAACAAAAAATAATAATTTGGATTTGATTTGATTTGATTTGATTTATTTATTCATTCATTTTATGATTAAAACAAGAAAACAATACAATACAGAAAAAAAAGAGAAAAAATATATATAAAATGAAAGGCGGCAGAAGAAGAAAAAAATCTTATTTTTTCTGCCCCTTTTTTCTCAAATAAACAATTCATATACCCAACTACTTGGATTACAAAGTAATCAAAAAATTTGTACCCTTCAGACTGTCATAAAAATCAGATGTGGGTCTCAAACAGACAAAAATGTCAGGTTTAAGTCAAATTTTCCTTCAGTGTAAATGTAGCCTCAAACACGTTGGTATGAAAGGCAGCAGAAGTGTGTTTTTTGAAGTAACGCTTGGATTTTATTTTTCAAATGGTAGAATTTCTCATATCTCTAATACTGCCAACATATAAACTGGATAAACTGATTAGAACAGCTGCTTCCCTGCAAAACGTTTTGTTCCTCGTGTATTCTGCTGCGGCCTTGCTCTGAGTTTTATAATAAAAATCATATTCTGCATCAGTGGGTTTATGCATGAAATATTTTGCTTTTTGTCAGCAGTTTAATTTACCCATAAAGCAAGAGGACAGGAGGATTCACCCTTGAAACTGAACAAACTGACAAGAGTGAGTAAATTCTATTTTTGCAAATTGTAAACCTAAAGTGTTAAGGCTCCCACAGACTCGGTCGTTCTGTGAGCTGCTCGGACACCACGCACACTGTCCACAGATGGATGAGACTTCATACTCGAACGTACACTTGGACCGGCTGCAGACCAGCTCCGCAGGCAAGGGGCTTTTACCTTTGGGACAAATTGAGGTCAGCGATTTGTCATTTGCTGAAAACGCCTACTGGAGTGATTGACAGGTCACAAAAAAAAAACTAGAGCTGGCAGCAAGTGATAGTGGTGTTCTGTGTTTATATGTCGTTAATAAAAAGTTATTTAAAAAAAAAAAACAGGGAGCACTGCCCCTGCAGCCCACACATCAGATCAGCCCACCAGGAAATCTCCTGCAGCCACGCTGGGCCTGATTTTAATTTTCTCGTGACAAATTCCTTCATTTTTCACAATTTCAGTCATGGCATCAACAGACGAGGAGGAAGAGATCACTTGCCTCTTGGAGATTTTTTTTTTTAAAGAAAAGGCCTGATCAGGGATGAGGAAGGAGAATTTAATACATAGGTGTTGGATTCAAAAGGTCTCATCAGCAACAACGATGAGACGGACTACAGGAACGAGGTGAGCCGCCTGGCCTTGTGGTGCGGACACAACAATCTCACTCTCAACGTGGAGAAGACAAAGGAGATTGTTGTGGACTTCAGGAAGAGGGATGCCCAACATCCCCTCTGACCATCAACAGCACCGCAGTGGAGAGAGTAGACAGCACCAAGTTCCTGGGAGTGCACGTCTCAAAGGACCTGTCCTGGAGCAGGAACACTGCAGCACTGGCAAAGAAGGCTCACCAGCGTCTCTACTTTCTCCGCAAGCTGAAAAGGGCTGGAGCTTCAACCCCCATCATGAGCACCTTCTACAGAGGTGCCATAGAAAGTGTCCTGACCAGCTGCATCACTGTGTGGTTTGGTGCATGTACTGCATCCTGCCGCAAGAGCCTCCAGCGCATTGTGAGAGCAGCTGAGAAGATCGTGGGCACCTCCTTGCCCTCACTGCAGGACTTACACAGCAAACGCCTCACTCGGAAAGCCCACCGCATGGCAGGTGATCCCACACACCCACTACACAGCTGCTTCAGACTGCTGCCATCAGGAAGGAGACTGAGGAGTCTCCAGGCTCGAACCAGCAGACTGAGAGACAGCTCTGTTCATCAGGCAGTCAGAATGCTAAACACTCTGCCTGCTCTGCCTCCCCTCCCATTTGAACTGCCTTAACACTAAAACTTTCTCACATATTATCACTCAACACAAAGTTTTTAACACTAGACTCTGTGTCACCAAACGGGTTTTCACTAAACTCTCGGTCATGTGCTCATACAGTTTGCACTACTTCTCATACTTGCACTAATGTCTGTATTACATCACTGCCTATAATCATAATACTGTTTACATTCTCTGTTTACATTTATTAATACTGTTTACTTTTATTACTACTGCTTACATGTAATTACTACTGTTTACATTTATTTACACTACTCTAATATCTACACCACTGCTGGTACATATACAGTGTGCTCTGAACGGTCTTATTTAGGGATGCCCAATGTGCCTTACTGCATATGCCACTTTTTGCCTCTACAACAACATCAACTACTACCTCATACATATACTGTGTACATTGACTCATACGCTGCTTTGCCACTTTGCAAATGTCAATGCTAGAAACCTTTAGTTTATTTTAGTTATACTTTTTATACTCTTTTTTTATACCACTATGCAAAAAAAACTCAGGACAGTGTTAGTTTTACTATTTTATGCTTATGTCTATTATTATATGTTTCAGTGTTTCAATGTTTAGATGTTTACTGTTGCACCGAGGGACTGAGAGAAACGCAATTTCGGTCCTGTGTATGTCCTGCACTGTACATATTGCAGATCTGACAATAAAGTTGACTTTGACTTTGACTTTGAAAATGGCCGTCGCCAGGCAGTTTATTGTGCAGCACAGAGTACACGTACGTGGTTGTAAAAATTAGGGATGGGGCCAATCCGATCCAGTATTGTATCAGATACCAGCATAATTTAAGTATTGGATATCGGATCCAACCTGCCAAAATTTCTGATACTTTCTAGATGTCAGAGAGCACATATATTGCACCATACTCTGTGACTTCTGTCTTAACATTGTGTGAGGTAAACCTAGAGAAGACACTCTGAGCAGATGCCCGAGCCACCTCAACTGGCTCCTCTCGATGTGGAGAAGCAACGGCTCTACTCCGAGTCCCTCCCGGATGACTGAGCTTCTCACCCTATCTCTCAAGCCCGAGATACACTCGAGCGTCCTCACGATACGCCTATACGCAGCGTACGTACGCTGTGGCAAAAGCGTAGCCCCGCGTAGCCCCTCAGGGCACGTACGCGCAAAAGTTTTTTTTTACTACGCATACGCGATGCGCGGTGTCTGAACATAAACTTCCCCGGCGCCGGACTGTTTTGTATGTTACACAAATTAAATAAATTCCCCTTCTTTATCGCTGATCGGGCCTTTTCTTTTGTTTTTTTGCCTAAAGTCAAGTAACCGCTTCTTCCTCCATTCACTCGATGATTGAAATGAATGAATTCAGGTCCTACCTGGGTGCGGCGATGTTTTAAATATCCCTGGTGGGCTGTGTGCTGCAGGAAAAGCACTCCCTGTTATTATTTTTATTTCTGAGAGAACTTTTTACAACATATATAGTAGAAACACCGCATGAACACCGCCGCGGTCTTCAAGGCGCTACATGAGCTGGCTGTCAATCATTTCAGTAGGCGTGTCAGCAAGTAACCAATCAGCGAGCTCAGTTGAGTCCCCTCCGTGTGCAGCTGCTCATATTACAACAAGGAGAACGCGAGCGTATAGTTTCTGACATATGCTGAAGCATATCAGCAAAACACATGCGCACAAAATGCGCGCGTAGAGTGGCGTACCTGAGGACGCATGAGTGTATCCCGGGCTTAAGGGAGAGTCCAGACACCCTGCGGAGAATTCACTACACTAAAACCATAGCGGAAGGATCTGTGTTCGGATATTCCCAGAAATGGACCGCAATGATCCTTAAAAAATCCCAAAATCCAGATACTTATCTTCGGCAGATCCAAAATAAATGTGGCTTTTATTCGTCAAGGGCCTGCCAAAGATACGTATCCGGATTTTGAGATTTTTTAAGGATCATTGCAGTCCATTTCCGGCAATATCCGGAAATATAAGTATAAGTATATGTGAAGGATACAGAGATATTCAACATCAAATCCTGCCGTATATCTATGGTTTTAGTGCAAAACTAATGGCAAACAAGAGGCAGGTCTCTTCCACAGATGTCCTTCTGACTCATGGTGCAGCCCGGAACACTAGTCTAATATACTGCTAACTTAGCATTATGGGAAATCAACACAGTCTACTCCCCATTTTTTAGTTTTAGTTTTGATTGTGGCACTATGAGTTGTAATTCTTGTTGGTTTTGATCAACAGATACAGATTTAAACTATGCATTGAATTTATAAATGTAAATTCAATGTACAGTATTGTTTAAATCTGTATCTGTTGATCAAAACCAACAAGAGTTACAACTCAGTGCCACAATCAAAAACGAAACTAAAAAACGGGATTTCCCAGAATGCTTAGCGGTATATTACTGTTCAATTATAGTTTAAATCTGTATCTGTTGATCAAATTCAACAAGAATTACAACTCATAGTGCCACAATAAAAAAAAAATCAAAAAATGGGGACTGTGTTGATTTCCCATAATGCTTAGCAGTATTTTAGACTAGTGTTCCAGGCTACACCATGAGTCAGAAGGACGTCTGTGGTAGAGACATGCCTCTTGTATGCTATTATTTTGGGTATTACTGTAGTGAGGCTCAGAGTGTCTTCTCTGGGTTTACAGGGCTGCCAACTCTCACGCAATGACCGTGAGACACACGCATTCGAGGGGTTTCACACGCTCTCACGCCGCATTAACATTTCTCACGCTGAGAACTGACAAACGTCAAAATCTCAACTCCGTTCCACTTCCGTATTGGGAAAATACGTGAATCCGCTCCACGTTTTCACCACAACCCTTGGTTTTCTGCATGAGAACATCCACGTTGTTATCCAGTCCGTATTTTTGCTCTAACCTTCCATCTACCTGTAAACAGTTTGCAGACATTGAATTTGCACAAAGCAGAAAGTTACTGACGAAGCAGGCGGTGTGTGCGCTCTGACTCTTCCCAAATTGAAGAAAAAGAAAGGAAAGGTGAGGGGTTAAATTACATTAATATCAAACATGTTAGAAAGTAAGGAAAAACTAGATGGATGCAGCAGAGAAATAGGGAAATAAAGTGCAGGATTATAGCCAAACGTGCTAAATGATGTCTGCCTAGCAGCACCAAGAGCAGGTCAGATTGAATTGAAAATTAAGAATAAACACAAGTAAATAATGGTATCTTGTTAACTGAGTACATAGCCTGTATAAATAAAGGTTGAATGAATTTATTAAACCAACATGACCATTAACCATTTCAATTCTTTAAAGGATTCTAAAATGTCTAAAATTTGCTGCTAAATGCCGGGAGTTTGTACTGTACAACAAATTTTACCCACTGTCTTACATTTGTAAATGTCTGTGTTGCAGATGTTAAAATTCATTCGCAAGCTGTGTGCGAAGAATTCATGCTGCCAACAGCACTGCAGGGCTGTGAACAGGCTCGTGACTTTCCCTTTAAAGAAAAGGCAAACCCTTTACCAGGTAAGTGTTGGAAAATCATTCATGATTATTTTTGATACCTAATATTACAAGTGAGTATGGGGGAACCCAATATGGTGTCACCTCCTGATGAGAAACCTGCTAAGTTTTATTAATTTTATTAAGAATGACTTTCCCACAGACCAAATTGGTATTGGTAACTCTAAATTGTCCCTAGGTGTGAGTGAGAGAGTGAATGGTTGTTTGTCTCGTTTGTCTCTATATGTGGCCCTGTGATGGACTTGCGACCTGTCCAGGGTGCACCCCGCACCTTGCACTGTGATTGCTGGATATGGGCACCGGCGACCCCCGTGACCCAAAATGGAAGAAACAGGTAAAGATGATGGATGGATGGACTTTCCCAGTAGCCCAACAGCACATTACTTTTTGTCCAATATGTCTCTCTGATCATTAGCATAACACAGTATTTATGTTAGCTCTATTTGTTTGGCAGGAAGAAAGCTGAGCATTGGCTTCACCACCAGGGCTAAGCTGAACAAGCTGCTAGATGATGGAGAATATGGAAAGATAAGGTAAAGCTTATTTTTTAACACCAAGAACACAGTAGAAATAGCCTCTCAATTATTACTGATACCTCTTTAGAAAACGTCACTTGGGAGCATATTTTCATTGTATTCTTGTTTCATTTGTCACAGCTGACAGGAGTACTCAGATTTCCAAGGCTTGCTGCACCTCAAAGCTGGTCCTCGTCCTCCCACATTCGAATGCAGATGCAGAGAGGGTTTTTTCGGTGGTGGGCCTCAACAAAACAAAGACTAGGAATAGCTTGGCACTAGATGGTACCCTCTCCTCCATCATGGCTATAAAGATGGCTGATTTGGAGCCATGCTTCAAGTGGGAACCGTCATCTACAATCATCGAGGACTCTAAGAAGGCCACAGGCCTGTACAATCAATCACACAAAATATGAGACTTGAGGAATTCCAGCTGTTCCCAGCTTTTTGTGTGAAGAACACACAGTTCAAAACACTTAAAATTCAATTGTTTACAACTCATCTGCTTACCATTTAGGCACTGTATTTATATGTTTTGTTGCTGTTTTGCTGTTGATATGTACATTTTCTGCTAAACCCACTGGAAAATGAAGAATGTCTCTAACTTTTCTCTTGTCATTTTTGACTAAACCTACATCATAAAATGCTCTTCATACAATGTAACAGTTAAAACACAGTCAAAAAGGTGGTAAATACTAACATTTATGGAGGACTTACTGACATTATTAGAAATAAAAGCAGAAATATATAAATAGACCATTAAATGAATATATGAACTTAAAGTTTAAAGTTTAGTTTAAAACAAAGCAAACAGGAAAACACCTGTGCTTTTGTTTTAAACTAAACCTTAAACTAAACTGAGGCAGCACAGACATCTGCACGTGGATCCTGCTTTATCCTGTCTGTTGACCAATAGGAGAAGAGCTGATCCAGGAAAGGTTTCCTTTTTTATTAAATTGGTGCATTTTAAGTTATTTATTGGTTTTTATATGTTTTAGTTATTTATTCGTCCATTAATATATTTCTTTTTACTTTTTATTTCTAATTATGTCAGTTTTGGTCCTCCATACATATTCAAACATCAAATAGTCTTTCAATCTGACACAGATCTATAAAGTAGAGTGTAGGGAGTCATTTTCAGTCAATTTCTATTGTAGGATGTAGCCAACAGGATGAGGGCAGGTGAAGCTCACCAGCACAATCAAACCCTGTTGCCGCGCTGCCGCAACCCCCCCACACACACACAAAAACAAGATTCTCACTCTTTGGCTTTTTGAAAAGTTGGCAGCCCTGGTTTACCTCACACAATGTTAAGACAGAAGTAACAGAGTTTCATGCAACATATGTGCTCTCTCTTCAAGAACTTTAATATTACAGCCTCCTATACCTGAACACTGATATCGGATCGGAAAAGTATCGGTATCGGTCGATACCAAGATTTAGGAATCAGGATCAGATGTAAGAATGTAGATCGGTGCATCCCAAGTAAAAATTGAGCTTTGCACGGACATGCCCTGCAGGCGTCTGCTTCGAGTCTAATCTAGTACATAAGGATCTGCGTGGACTGAGGTCTGCCCAACTTTGTATATAATATAAAGTGTAAAAAGAAGCAGTATATGAGGATCTAAGATATACTCTGATATATGCTAAACAAACGCTAAATGATACACTTAAATATCTAAGATGCTAAACACAAATAATGTAAAATAATATGGTATATTAAACAGCAGCCTGAACTTGAGTCAGGACTGGAGCATCATCATCACCATTGTCATCATCTCCATCTTCACTCACTGCCCTCACTACCTGCCTGGAGGAGATATGGGCATGGCTGAATCCAAACTTTCTTCAATTAAACTGCTCCAAAACTGAGGCCATACTGATTGGCACCCCCCACCAAGTTCAAATATCAACTATAATGACTATTTGCTTTTCTGGACAAGACATCCCCCTCTCCACCTCTGTTACAAATCTTGGAATAAAAATGGACTCTCATCTTACATTTGAAAATCACATTAAGCATCCGTTTAAAACCTGTTTCTTCCATCTTCGAAACATCTCCCAACTTCGCCCATCTCTTACATTTGCTGATGCAGAGAAACTTGTCCAGGCCTTTGTCTCCTCCAGGCTCGACTACCGCAACTCCCTGTTTATTGGAATCCCTGGCAAAAGCCTTCAGAAGCTTCAATATATTCAAAACAGTGCAGCAAGGATTTTATTGAGCATTCGTAAATTTGAACATATTACACCCATTCTCCATAACCTTCATTGGCTTCCTGTCACCTACAGAATTCAGTACAAAACTGCTCTCATTACACACCAATGCTTACACGGAACTTCACCTGACTATCTAAAGGACATTCTTGCACCATATTCATCCACCCGGTCTCTACGATCACAGAACAGTAATCTCCTTCACATTCCACGAACCAAATTAAGGACCATGGGAGACCGGGCATTCTGTGTGGCTGCCCCCCGCCTCTGGAACTCCCTCCCTGACTACCTGAGAGCTCTGCAATCATTGGTTGACTTTAAAAAAGGCTTAAAGACCTTTCGTTTTAAGAAAGCCTACTCTGCCTCCACATGATTTTATCAATGATTTAATTGATTTTAGCACTGATTTTAGTTGATTTTATAATTGATTTTAGCTGCACTTTGTAGCGCTTTGAGAGAGTTGTTAATGAAAAGTGTGTTACAAATATTTTTTTTTATTATTATCATGATTACAGGTAGTCCTCGACTTACGATGGAGATCCGTTCCTACGCTGCATCGTAAACCGAATTTCGACGTAAGTCGGAACATACGTACATACGTTGGGCAGCACGGTGGCACAACTGGTAGAGCTGCTGCCTCTCAGCAAGAAGGTCCAAGGTTCAAATCCGGGTCCGGGGGCCTTTCTGGGTGGAGTTTGCATGTTCTCTCCGTGCATGCATGGGTTTTCTCCGGGTGCTCCGGTTTCCTCCCACAGTCCAAAAACATGCATGTTAGGCTGATTGGTAACTCTAAAATTGACCCTGGGTGTGAGTGAAACAGGTCCCTCTTGTAAATGAGTCCCCGTGGCTCAACGAGGATAGCCTGTATAAATAAAGGTTGAATGAATGAAAAAACATACTGCAACTTATACGTACTGTACTGTATTTTACCAAGCACTTAGCCTATCCTAACACAGTACCCTACATAATTATCAAAAAACACATACAATTGGGAGCCATAATGAAGGAAGAGAAAGAGTTAATTTCCTACTGGGATGCTATGGTGTAGCCGTTACCTCTGTCCCTCCTCCGTATTCTTTATTGTGTTTACCATGTAAAACCGCCGTACAGCTCGGTCCATCTGCCGTATTCCGTTCCGTTTACGATGTAAAACAGGGTTCACAGTACAGTTTTGTTTTTTCAATGTCCAGAGGACCAGACTTAGCTTTTTTAGAGAGTAATGTGTAACATTCCTCCGTCGCTACGTTTAATACGTAAAACCGGAAACTGCGTAACTCGGCTTTTCAAAATAAATTTTCAATATATTTTTTTTTTCAAAATGGGAGATGCGTCGTAACTGCGAAACGTCGTAACTCAAGACCGTCGTAAGTCGAGGACTACCTGTATTATTATTATGAGAGTGGTAGTGGTGGTGCAGAGGTTAAGAAGGTGAGCTTGTGATCGGAAGATAGCCGGCTCAAGCCCCGATACGACAACATCAAAAATGTGGGTGGGATAAGTGAAGCAGTCACACCTGTCTCCACCCTCATCTGCCCCATTCTGGGCCCTTGAGCAAGGCCCTTAACCCACACCATCTGCTCCCCCAGGAACCCTAGATATCAACTCTCTGCTCCACACATAGAGCTGTGGTAGCTCGGTGGTCTGTGGTTGTGTCAGGAAGGGCATCCGGTGTAAAAAACAATTGCCACGTCTTTGTGCGACTAGTACGCTGTGGCGACCCCTGACGAAGGGAGAAGCCGAAAGAAGAAGAAGAAAAAAATGTATTATTATTGTGAGTCTGTAGAGAGTAGATGGGTATGAACACAGCAGCATGATAGTCAACAGCACAGATAAGTCACATATCACCATTTAAAGTAGCATTACAGTGATAATCCTGGTTAGATATGCATGAGTCTAACAGCTTCAGGGTAGAAGCTGTTCCTCAGTCTAGTGGTTCTACACTTAACACTCCTCAACCTCCTTCATGAGGGAAGCGGAGCAAAAAGTGTGTGTGTGCTGGGTGAGTGGGGTCCTTCATGATGCAGGTGGCTCTCTTCCTGCATTTGGAGGTGATGTCTGTGATGGTGGGGAGACTGACTCTTATGGTGTGGTTACACCGAACAGCTTTTCAACCTCCAAAAAGCTCCTCACGCACGCAAGTGGACGCACTTGGTGTCCAGACCTACTTGGACCAGAACGCCAGAACGCGAAACAGCTGCTGGGTGTGTGGGAGGAGCTTACCGGTATACAGAGTCCTGCGCACAGAGTCCTGCGCACTCCGCCAGGCGAGGAGCTTTTTATTTCCGTCTCTGTTGAGCAGACTTGACTGGTCGTGAAGGAATTGTCGCGAACACACAGCTACAATGAGTTTCTCTTCCATAGTACACGACCTCGCGGGTCTTTTCTGTGACCAACAAACAATACGTCACATAGTGCGCGCGCACCCTCGTTTCCGCGTCACATAGGGGGACTCTCCCCGTCTCTTCTCCTCCTCTCTTCTCCCCCTCTCTTCTCCACCCGACTCTCCCTGATTGGTTGACACACCAACCAATCAGGGAGAGTTGAGCGGCGTTTGAAAGTTTGAACCGCGAAATCTTCAGCATGTTGAATGCGCGGTTTGGAGGCTGAAGCCGGTTCACGTGCACGGAAAAACGCTTCCCAGCACGCTCAACACGCACGCGACGTGACGCCCGACGCCAAGACGTGGCTGGAAGCGCGTCCACCATTGACTTTACATGTAAACTGGACGCTCCTGCTGCCAAAACGCTGTTCGGTGTGACTACACTAGAGGGTGACACGGGAGTGAATTTCTACTCCTGTCCCGTCCCACTCCCACAGAAAATAATCCTGTCCCGTCCCACTCCCACAGAAAATAATCCTGTCCCGTCCCACTCCCACAGAAAATAATCCTGTCCCGTCCCACTCCCAGGCTTGAGTAAAAAATTAATTCCTGTCCCGTCCCACTCCTGGTGCAATGACTCCCACTCCCATCCCGCTCCCATTCAAAATGACTCCCGCTCCTGTACCGCTCCCATCTTTTCTTCCTAATTTACTCGTAAGAAATACAATTAATTTGATCTAATCTTCACCACAATGTTTTTAAGATTAGGCTACTTTGTGTTTTGCAGTTTGATTTAAATAGATATAGCAACAGAAACAGTTCATCTGTGGCAGTAGAGGGAGGCATATTTTGCCTTAATGTAAACAAAAAATAAATTAAATCACTAAAGAGCACAAAACGTAGTACATGGCCTGTGATCTCTATAGATTTTCCTGCAGAGGACCACCTTAGTCTCTGTTTTTAGCTCATTTGGAGGTCAGTTAATTGAATAAACCCCAACATAGACTCACTGGTGTACTTGACTAAAACTAAGCACGTCTTACAAGCGGCATACAGCGTGTTAACACCGTCACACTCAACTCTCGCAAAGTTCGTTAATATTTGCGACTTTCCTGCCAATTCTGTGAGCTTAATAGAAATATCGTTAGTTCTTACTTTGCGTTGCAAATCAACTTTAACCACATCGGATTCTCCGCTCGTCTTTACTCCCTCCATTGCTGCTACTCTTTGAATTCCGGCGAAAGCAGTGGCCGGAAGTACCGTTGCCTTCTGGGTCATGTAGTTCTTTTAACTTGCGTTACAGTGCAAGCTGGGGGAAAGAGAACTACAAAATGGCGACATGTTTTTTTTTTTTGTCACGACTCCCGCTCCCGTCTGCTCCCGTTAACTTTCGATCCTGTACCGTCCCAATCACGTGAATAACAGTTAACTCGATTCCCATCCCACAGGAATCCCGTGGGAATCACGTGACCCGTGGGATTCCCGAAAAAATGTCAGCCACTAGACTACACCATAACATCTTCTGTGCAGCCTTCACCACTCTCTGCAAAGCTTTTCTTTCTGCAGCTGTGCAGCCTCCATGCCACACGTTGATGCTGGAGCACAGGATGCTCTCCACTGCACACCTGTAGAAGGAGGTGAGGACTGGGCTACTCAGACCAGCTCGCCTCAGCCGCCTGAGGAAGTAGAGTCTCTGATGACCTTTCTTGATCAGGCTGGTGGTGTTGTTGCTCCAGCTGAGGTTATCGGTCATGTGTACACCCAAGTACTTGTAGCTGGAGACCACTTCCACCGAAGATCCTCCTATGTTCAAGGGGGGTGTAGTTGTGTTTGGTCCTTTTGAAACTCACAATCATCTCCTTCATCTTCTTCACATTGATGTGGAGATTGTTCTTCTGTAAATACGTACTTGCAATTTATTTTCCCGACATGGCATCATGTGTATAATCTATATATATTTATGTATACAGTATACCGGTATATATATTTTTTTGTTTTGTTTGTTTGTTTTTTCGGTTTGTTTTTGTTTTGTTTTTTCCCTCCCTGGCTCAGCTTGAGGTGGCAGCTTCTGCCTTTCCTCCCCTGTTTTTCCTTTTTCCTGCTCTGTTCTCTGTGTTTGAAGTGCCTGGTACACATTTCCCAAAGGTAAATTAAGATTATGGATCTGGTTTCCTAAACATTTGACTCTATCAACAAGATTTTTTTTCAACAAAACGACAAGGTCCGGGGGAACCGGCGTGTCCAGCTGAGACACACACTGCGGGATACGTCATGGACTCGTGGGGGGAGGGGGGTGGCAGGTGATGTGTCTCAGTCCTGTCTCAGGAGGACAATGAAGATGTTTACAAAATTGGATTTATTATAGCAGGGACTCTCCTTTTTGGCATCAGAGGGGCTCTGTTTTATCGGAAATTGAAGAAGGCATCAGCAGCAGTTTCAGCCATGACAAAGCTTCCGAGCCAGTGTGAAGGTTTGATCCGTGCCGTGACCTTGCAAAATCAGCTGGTTTACAAGCTAAACTGTAAGGTGGAGGTGATTTATGAGAATCGCAGGCCACTGCAGTTTCTGGGACTCGTCAGCGTGGTTGGTTCGACCTTGGGGGAAACTCATAGCATGGATCAGTGAAATGGATTCCCACAATTAGGCCATTTTGGAATCATATTGTCCAGATGGACTCAAGGCTGAAGAAAAAAATCTGTCTGCCTGAAGAAAATCAACAATCAAGCTTATCTGAATCTAACTCCCCACCAGTCTTGAAAATCAGAGAGTCAGAGATAGTGTCATTTGCACCGCATGTGGTACATGTGATGAAAACGAGATTATGTACACAGGGTCCCAGTTACATCCAACAACAAATGCAAGAGAAAAACAGTAATAACATCTAGAATTAACTAAGAAAAACATCAACTAGTAATACACTAAGCCCTAATGTAGTGGAAAAACATCATTATAAACAGCAGCACGAACATGAGTCTGTATGAGCAGATGGTCACAAATGAACACAGCAACAAGAAAACAGATCAGCATCAGCATGATGTGATATTTTGCAGTGTTTATTCTTATTATTTATTTATTCATGAGTCTAACAGCCTCAGGGTAGAAGCTGTTCCTCAGTCTAGTGGTTCTACATTTGATGCTCCTCAACCTCCGTCCTGAGGGGAGTGGGGCAAAGAGTGAGTGTGCTGGGTGAGTGAGGTCTTTCATGATGCAGGTGGCTCTTTTCCTGCATCTGGAGGTGTAAATGTCTGTGATGGTGGGGAGACTGACTCCAACAGACTTCTGTGCAGCCTTCACCACTCTCTGTAGAGCTTTCCTCTCTGCAACTGTGCAGCCTCCATGCCACACATTGATGCTGGAGCACAGGATGCTCTCCACTGCACACCTGTAGAAGGAGGTGAGGACTGGGCTGCTCAGACCAGCTCGTCTCAGCCGTCTGAGGAAGTAGAGTCTCTGATGACCTTTCTTGATCAGGCTGGTGGTGTTGTTGCTCCAGCTGAGGTTATCATTCAAGTGTACACCCAAGTATTTGTAGCTGGAGACCACTTCCACCACTGATCCACTTATGTTCAGTGGGGCATGGGTGTGTTTGTTCCTTCTGAAGTCCACAATCATCTCCTTTGTCTTCTTCACATTCATGTGAAGGTTATTCTCTTTGCACCAGCTCTCCAGGTGTTCCACCTCCTGTCTGTAGCTGGACTCATCATTGTTTGTGATGCATCCCACCACAGCTGTATCATCTGCAAACTTAACAATATGACAGCCTGGATGTGTGGCTGTACAATCATATGTGAGCAGAGTGAACAGAAGAGGGCTCAGCACACATCCTTGAGGAGAGCCAGTGCTGAGGGTAATGGTGGAGGAGGAGAAGTTGTGGATCTTCACGGACTGTGGTCTGTTTGTTAAGAAGTCTAAGACCCAGTTACAAACGGAGGGGCTTAGTCCAAGTGTGGATAGTTTGTCTATCAGAGTTTGGGGGATCATGGTGTTGAAGGCAGATGTGAAGTCCACAAAGAGCATGCGCACGTATGAGTCCTTCTGATCCAGGTGGGTGAGAGCAATGTGGACCACAGAGGAGATGGCGTCCTCTGTTGATCGGTTCTCGCGGTATGCATACTGATGAGGATCCTCGTTGATGTTGACGGTTGTCTTGATGTGGGACATGACCAGTTTCTCAAAGCATTTAGCGACTATCGGGGTGAGGGCCACCGGTCTATAGTCATTCAGACCAGTCACTGTGGAGCTCTTTGGAACTGGGATGATGGTGGCGGTCTTCAGGCAGGTGGGAACTGACTCCAGTGCAAGTGAGGTGGTGAAGATGTCAGCCAGCACCTCACAGAGCTGGTCCGCACATTCCTTCAGAACTTTCCCTGGGATGTTGTCTGGTCCGGTTGCTTTATGAGGGTTGATCCTTCTGAGACTGCCTCTCACTTCTGCTGCGGTCACTCTGAGATGCTCTTCATCTGGTGATGAGGTGAGTCTGGTGCTAGCTGGTCTGTTTGGGTCTTCAAAACGTGCATAAAACTTATTGAGGGCATCAGGCAGAGATGGGTCCTTGGGGCATTGTTTGTTCTTGCCTTTGTAATCTGTTATGCATTTAATGCCCTTCCACATGCTCCGTGGGTCTTGTGAGGTGAACTGTCCCTCAATCCTCTGTGCATATATAGCCTTGGCCTTCTTAATGCCAGCAACCAGCTCTTTCCTGCTCTTCCTCAGTTCCTCTGTGTTTCCAGACTTGAAGGCAGTGTCCCTGGCTGCCAGCAGGGTGCGGACCTCTTTATTTAACCAGGGTTTTGTGTTAGATTAATATTTAACATATTTTTTATGGATACATTTTCAGAGCATGTGCTAATATAACCCAGAACTGAGGAAGCATAAAGTTCCAGATCCACTGAGCTCCCATCAGTCGCTACCTCCCTGAAGACAGACCAGTTTGTCTTCTCAAAACAGTCTCTCAGCATGGAGGTGCTACCTTGAAGCCAAACTTTTATCTCTCTTTGTTCCGGCTTAAAGCGTCTGAGTGGGGGAAGCTGTCCTGGGACCAAGATCAAAGAGTCGTGGTCAGAAGCCCCGAGCGGTGGGCGTGGCTTCGCCGTGTACGCCCCCTTCACATTCGTGTAGACTTGGTCAAGCGTTTTATTTCCTCTTGTTGCTGTGGAAACGTGCTGATTGAAGGTTGGGAGAGAGACCTGTAAATCTACGTGATTGAAGTCACCTGAGACAATGAAGAGCCCCTCTGGATATTTACAGTGCAGTGAGCTGAGTAAGTCATGAATTTCTCCCTGAGCGTCATTAGCATCAGGGGCTATGTAAATAACAGTGAAAATGGGCCGACTATCAAATTTATCCTGGGTCATGAGTAACCAAGGATAATAAGCTTTTTTCTATCGCATCCCCCCGGGAACTTTCTGTGCAAGCTTATCAGAACTGCTGGCTGAATAACATCATCAGAACTGTGGCTGATCTGAAAAAATTTTCATAGACAAATCTCACCACTTCAACCTCAAATGCATATGTAATCTGTTTTAATTGTGCTTGCTGGTAGAGTTTTTTGACGTCTCAAATCGTGTCCTGATAGACAAGATGTGAAAGATCTTTTTTGTAATACCACTATCTACCCTCATGGTTCTCCCCCGTTTCCTATCGAATATTATTATTCTGAAAAAGAATAAGAAGGTTGCGCTTAGTATAACAGCAGCTTCGTACACTCCATCCATTATTCGGACGACTGTTCGTACATGTTCTCGCTGTACCTCGGTGCAATGATAATAAAGCTTATTCTGATTCTGATATATGTCTTATGAATTTATAAAAAAAACTGTGTGTTACCCTACGTTTTCATATAGTTTACATTGTTTTTATTTGTAAGGAAAATTGTCAAAATTACTTTTGTATATGTGCATGCCATGAAAACCAAGCCATTATAACAGCGTGTATTTTACATGCTATATGTGAACATTGTGATATAATGCAGGACATGAATCCACACATTTTTCTTGCACTTACAAAAAGGCATAAAAACATGTGCACTGTCAATGAGGATGAGGTATTATATAGTGATGAGAAAGATGAGAGCATAGTGACAATTCTGTATGAAGTAAGAATGAAGATGGTGAAGAAGATAGAGATGAGGAGGAAGATGGTACCACGATGGTAGAACATCAACAAATGCCAGATCAGAGTGAGATTGAGGAACTTGATGATAAAAATGGAGGTAAAGAAACAGACATGATTAAAGTTGGGTGATTAGTAAAATCATTAAAGTTAATCTGTATTTTTTTCTTTGCCCTCAGTGTGGTTGTTTTTCTGTATGTAATTATATACATGCAATCCTTGTATGTTGAAGTACAGTACTACATGGTTGTCAGGATGATGTGTATACCGGGTCCTGTGAAGAAGTTATGAATAATGTTTTATCTTGAATCAGCCTTGATTGCAATACTATGATGTGATGATTAGTTATGATAATTTGTTTATATTTGTGTTTAATAATGGTCAATTACTGCATGAGAACAACAGACTGAGATGTGAAGTTTTAATTAAATCTTAAAATGCAGCTGGGAGAGCTACTGCCTCTCAGCGAGGAGGTTGCTGTATCAAATCCCAGCCGGGCTCCTTTCTGGGTGGAGTTTGCATGTTCTCTCTGTGCATGTGTGGGTTTTCTCCGAGTACTCCAGTTTCCTCCCATAGACCAAAAACATGCATGTTAGGCTGATTGGTAACTCTAAATTGTCTCTAGCTGTGAGTGAGGGAGTGAATGATTGTTTGTCTCGTTTGGCTCTATGTGTCTCTGTGATGGACTGGAGGCCTGTCCAGGGTGTCCCCCGCCTCTCGCAGAGTGACTTTTGGATATGGCACCAGTGACCCCTGTGTGCTGTTTTAAATGTGCTTTGTAAATAAAGTTGACTTGACTTGACTGTGACCCGAAAAGGAAGATGCAGGTAAAGTTAATGGATGGATGGATGGATGGATGGATGGATGGATGGATGGATGGATGGATGGATGTGTGGGTGGGTGGATGGATGCATGGATGGATGCATGGATGTTTTAATTAAATATAATCTTTGCATGGCGATATCAAACTGATTTGTCCGTTATGGTGTAATGCTGCCTCAAGGCAACAAACTTATCTCCTTCTCCATTTTTCTACTACTCATCAGGAGTCAGGTCACAGAGGCAACAAGTCCAAGTGAGAATCCAGATCTCCTTCTCCCCAGAACCACAACGTTTTCATAAAGCAGAGATGAGACCCTCAAGTTCCTAAGCCAGACAGGCTCCAATCCAAATAGCATATTGAGATCTTGTCCATAAACACAACAAACGGGTTCAAAGACAAGGGACAGCCTGTCGTCCAAACTGTACTGAAAACAAATTAGAACTTTGTGTCAAGAACACGGACACAGCTCCTGCTTTTATACATGGACCAGATAGCTCCACAACAGCCAAAGCCTTCTGCTTCTCAGAATGAATCTCATCTAACCTCCTGGCACCGTGGAGCTCTTTGACTTCATCTGTGACCTCTGCCATGGCAATGGACTCATTTTCCCCCATTTCTTCTGACACTGCCTTGTCATAGGTAACATTGTGGATGGAGATGTTGGATTTGTTGTCTATCATGGTGCACTAAGATTCATAACTGGTTGTGATTATCGTACCCACCACTGCACCCTGTATTCACTGGTTAACTGGACATCATTAACCTCACACAGACTCTTCCACTGGTACATTTTCATCTTTAAATCACTTCTTGGTCTGCTGCCTTCATACAACTCCTTCTGCATGTCTTTGCATGAGTGCAGCTACAGTGTGCGCTCTCAGGACATGATTACCTGCAGTGTTTTGTCAGTGAGGACTGAACTTGGAAAAAGGGCCTTCTCCTATTCTGCTCCTGCTTCATGGAATATCTTACTAAAAGATCTGAAGCTCTTGACCTTGACCTCTCTAAATGGTTTTAAGAATCTGTTGGAATCCTGGCAAAAACCAATGCAGATTTGTTCCTGTTTTTGACTTTCTACATCTGCCTTATAATCTGTCTGTTTTGCTACTTTGATATCTTTGTTTTAACTTGTTAAAAAAATCTGTATTTCTCTCTTATGTTTGTCTATTGTTGATTGTTCAAGGAACATCTACTGTTGCTGTTGTCATCATTCTTTAGTTTGTAGACAGGTCTCTCTTGTAAATGAGTCCTCGAGGCTCAATGAGATTAACCTGCCTAAATAAAGGTTGAATGAAAAAAGGAGATTCTCAAAGTGCTCCTTCCTCCACTCAACATTATCCTCAGTCTGGGTCAACATCTCCCCGCCCAAACCAAATACAGACTGGGATGAGTCCTGCGTTCCTTTTCTGAAAAACAAAACACTTTGCCAGAACCTTGTTGATGCCAGCCAAAATCATTCTCCTTGACCTTCTCAAATTCCTCCCACACCTGAGTTTTTGCATCTACAAGCAGGCTGCAGTACCTGTCAGTTGCTTCAGGAGTCCTCCAGGACAGCCCTGAAGGCTTCCTTCTTCAGCTTGATGGCCTCCATCACCACTGGTGACGGAGGCCAGAAAGCAGATCCTTTGGTTGCTGCCATAACAGACACCACTGACCTTCATGCCACAGCTCCTGAAAGCCACATCTGCAAGGTGCGACATTAAGAGGGTCAGCAGGAAGTCAGCTGATGAGAACACTCGGTGGGTGATAAGCAGTCCAAAGCTTACGTTAGAGACGTGAAATAAGCTTTGCAGTGGGAAAACATTTTATCTTCTGTAATGACTGCATCTCTTATGACTTGGCTTTAACAAAAATTGTTCCTGAGCTAAACTTAGTGGCGCAGAGATTGTAGAAAGTGGCCCTGTGACTGTTCTGACTACCGTCTGATGTTTGAGGCTTCCTTTCTGACCCCAGAGCTCTACACAGTTATGGTGAATCAAACCTGAGTGGTCTCTGAAAACAAAGCAGAGAAAATGTTACTCACATTTCACGTGATTTCATATTGACAATTGAAAATAATCATCATTCATGTTTTAAACATATACTCAAATAAAACAAACTTCATTCATGAATATGTTTTTATCAAAAGCTTAAAATAAATGTGTTAGTATTTATCAAACGTTGAGTTAATATGTGCTGTAGGACAAAAAAAGTGTATAAAAGCATCAGACGTTATTCAGGTCCAAGTAACTTTAAAGGAAACCTGTTAAAAGTTGTTATGAGAGAGGAGGGTCAGAGGTCATGGGGAGCGGAGTGCACCTTCACGCTACACGCTCACAGATTTATGATGTATTTTGCTAACAAACAGACAAACAAACAGACACATGGACAAGAGTAAAAACATTTTCACTCTTGCCTTTGCTGGCTGCTGATAACTGATTCACATGTTGATTTCTTTTTTTTACAGTGTTTAAGTTCGAGGATGATCAACATTCAGAAATGCTCCCAGACTTTCCAAACCGACATCAATCTGAGTAAATGTTTTGCAACTACACACAATAAAAACCTGACATCTGCTTAATCTAGCCAAAGACGTATTTTCTTCTGTTTTATTTATAACCTGAGCTGTTTCCTGTGGTTTGAGTCAGATCTCAGATAAATTGGTCACAGTGCAGGGCTCAAGCTGATGGAAGTGCATCACAGTTAGACACATTCTTTAAACTCTCAACCATCCCACACTTCAGTGCCGGTCTCATGAACGACATGAGCCCAACTCCTGAATGTGTTACGAGCCCAGTACATTGATGCTACGTCTCACAGCAGCTCAACCAGTGCAGCTTCTGCACATCAATATCCCTCTGGGCCTGTGAAGTTCTGTGGAGTTTCCAGCTCCGTGCCATTAGTCTTATTTACTTTAATTGTGACAGAGACAGAAAGCACCACTCAGCAGCCTTTTATTATAACACCTTGAAAAATTGGGGGTCATGCATCACTGCTGCTCCCCCCTCCACCACTCTACTCTGTCTCCTGAATTGTTTTTTCCTCCTTCCATACATTGTACTCCTTTCAGTATCCACTCGGCACTCAGACAAACCCTCCCCATCTCTCTTATCAGTCTCCATTTCCCCCCATAAGTCACTGAAAGATGGCATCTCTGAGTTGACAAATGGAAGCGATTTAATTGAAAAGTGTTATAGGGGAGGTGGAGCTGTTGTCTGCAGGAGAGACACTTAGTGATGGAGATGGAGAGGTGGACTCTGCACAGCAGTCTGGGCGGAAAACTATAACTGCTCTGCTATCAAAGATTGGTAGCTGCACATATAACATGCAGCTGAGGAGGAAGAGAAAGGTCACATGGTGCAACACCCACACACTCCTGGACCTCATAACAAATGCTACAATCCTGGTCATCCTTTTCTCCCATAGTTAAATATTTATCAACACAATTCCAGCTAAAATGAGAATAAATTATTGATCCAAAGTTTTCACACACAAGATTATGAAGTTATAAAAGGGTCTGCTGAGAAGCAGGTTCCCAAAGTCTACAAAATAACGTTTCACATCTTTTCTATGACCTCAAGGCATGACATGTAATTCATGCCTCTAAAGTAAAACTTGCCTTGTTGAAATTTACTGAGTATTTCTCATATTTAATTAATGGGTTTTGACCCAGAGTTCAGTGACATAAAATAATAAAAACTGAAACGTCACAGGTAGGGGATTAAAAAACAAAGGGGTTTTATTTACAAAAAGAAATGGACTAAAGATCTGGATAGTGAAAGTCTGCAGAGGGGAAGGAGAACGATAAGATGATCCACACGAGTTACCAAAGTCGAACAGAGATTTGAGTGGTTTGGATTCTGTTAAATGTCTTCCAGGGACAAGTTAAATGTCTGGATTACACCTGGATTACAAAGGAACCTCTCTTTTGTAATCCAGGTGGCCAAACCCCAGGATTACAAAGGACAGGTTCCAAACGCAGGTGAGCGTGAGTGAACTGAGATTTTTGCAAAACCTCAGTATAGAACTAGTTTGAAGGGTCGGACTGTTTCGATACAGGGAATTGATTTATGGAACAACAATGTTAAATATGCTAAATATATGCTTGTGTTTTAAAAAAAATGGTCAAATCTAAGTTGTTAACAAAATATGAAAATCTTTAGTTAAATCCATTGTATTAGTAATTTTCTAGTTAACTAATGAAGTTTTTTTTTTTTTTTCAATTACTTGAAAAACATTGCTTGAGTTAATTGTTTGGATTGAGTTTGTTTTTGTTTTTTTGTTTTTTGAAAAAAAGGGGGCAGATACGATAAGATTATTTCTTCTCTCTGCCACCTTTCATTTTATGTCTTTTATATTCCTCACTGTATGTTTAAACGTTGTTTTTTATTGATGTAAAATTATTATTTTATTTTTTTTAAGTGAGGTGGGGGTCTGAGGAGCTTCAGAGAGCAGACATGCACCAGACATTCAACATGGTGGCAACAGAGCTGTTGCACTTCCTGATTTACAGGCCCAGAGGAGGTGCTGAGACTGTGCCGGAGGACAGAGAGGCTGTGTCTCAATTCAGGGGCTGCATCCTCATGAGTGCGCATTTGTCGGCCGCATACGTCACTGCCCCGCGCGGAGGACTGTCCCAATTCGAAGACTCCTCCTCATGCGGCCGAGGAATGCGGCCTACTTCCTGCCGAAATCGAAGGATGCATTCGTGAATCCTTCAAGACGGAGGCTATCCCAGAATTCATAGCGCCAGCAGAGATTTCGCGGGGGGGGGACTTTCTGCGTGCAGGGTCGGAGCTGCTGCATGTTGTTGAGTCATCAGCTCGTTTTAACAACAACCTCAGCGCGAATATTCATTCAACCTTTATTTAGTCATCTCAAACAACCTCAGCTCGAATATATCTCATTAAAATTTTACTACAGAAACGACAAAAAAAAAATGTGTGAGCTGAATATACAGTATATTAGTGTTTCTGAGTTTACTGTTTTTGAAGAACTGATTACAAATCAGATTATTTTACACGTGCGTAGCAAGGATTTTCTGAGGGGCAATCTTTTAAAACCCAGAGTGGACCTCTGAAACGCAAGTTGTCCATTAGCTCAGTTGGTAAATCAACTTGCGATTGGTGCAGAGATGCTTTTCTCGAAGCTGGTTCGAATCTCACTCGGTACGGTTAAAACTTATTTTACGTTTGTCTTTTATTGGATAAAAAAAAGGAGTTTCACAAACTCCTTCCTTTTAATCTCAGTCCTCATTTTTTTATCCAATAAAAGACAAACGTAAAATAAGTTTTAACCGTACCGAGTGAGATTCGAACCAGCTTCGAGAAAAGTATCTCTGCACCAATCGCAGGTTGATTTACCAACTGAGCTACTGGACAACTTGCATTTTGTAGGTCCACTCTGGGTTTTAACAGATCGCCCCTTATAAGCTGATTTGTAATCAGTTCTTAACAAACAGTAAACTCAGAAACACTAATATATATACATGTATTCAGATAAATAATATATTTTAGCGGCGTCCCTTCTCTTTCCACACACACCAAGCGGCACACAAGAACTTCCCACCCACTTCAAGAGAACGCCCCACCCACTTCAAGGCCGGCAAACCTGAAGGCTAGACCGTCCCATTTCAGCAGTTTCGCTCAGCCCACCCGGTCTTGTGAGTGCGTGGCCTACTCGGCCCAGCTAGGCTGGGTCCTCATGAGGATGCAGCCCCTGAATTGAGACACAGCCAGAGATTTTAGAGATTATAAGGATATAAGGCTACTAGTGTCATGCTCCTGCCACGTGGCCCCCTGGTGGGTGTTCCTTTGCCTGCGGGCGTGCTTGGGGCCCTCACTATCTGGGTTGGGCGCTTGGGCGTTTGTCGGCTCGGCCTGGTGGCTGCCTGGTGGGGCTCGTGTCCTCTGGTCCTTTCGGGTCTTGGCCTGAGGGATGGGCGTCCCCGGTGCCCGGGCCTCGGTGACCGGCCCTGGGGCTACGTCAGTGCAGCGGGCTCCGGCGGGGGCCTATGAATTTGTCGCGTTTGACCCCGGGGGGTCATTGTATGTGGTCGCTGGTGGGATTCGTCCGGTTCTTCCCCTTGGTCGGATCTGGGGAGTGGGCGAGTGGCTCGTCCTGTTCGGGTGGCCCTGGGGACTCTGGGCTCGGGGTCCTTCCTGGAGTCTTGGGCTTTGATCGCCCCTTCGTCTGCCTCGGGCTTTGGGGGGACGGATCTCTGATGCTTCACAGTCGCTACTAAATGTTCTATTGGAGGAACCTTATTCACTTATGCATGCTCACAACCACACACAAATGGATGCAGGGATGTATATGTAGATATATGCAGTTCTATTTCGTGTAAGCATATCGCCCTTTAAAAGCTTCGCTTTGTTGGGTTTATCCCTCGCGCTTCGCGCCAACATTGAAGACTTGTAGTCCACGCCCACCTGCTGTGGGCCCGCCCTGTGGTCCATTATAAATTAGCCCATGGACCATTATTCTGTTCCCATTTTTTTCTTCACGCTTGTTCAACAAGAAAGACTCAACTATGTCCCTTTTTAGGACCACCTTCAAGCCCTGCCCCACGTGCGTGGCAGGGTACATTTTGTCGACCGACCCGCATCCACTATGCGAGGCTTGCCTGGGAGCTGTCCACGCTCGGCAAGCTATGGTTCCAGAGCCCTCCTGCCCCGCGTGTGGCTTGTTATCCGAGGAGGAGAGGGCGCGCCGGTTCAACCTCTTCAGCCTGGCGGTTGTCGAGTGTCAGCCGAGGGGAGACGTGAGTGTCGAGGAATTCATGGAGGAGCTGGACTCTCTCACGTCTCCCTCGGAGGCAGCTAGCTGTGACGGGGCAGCGTCACCTTGCGGTGACGCTGTTCCCGCTTCACCGTTATTCTCCGGCGCTGAGAATGCTAGCGGGGCGGCTCCCACCTGTCCACGTGAAGGTGTGGAGCTCCCCCACCCTCCCACCGAAAGAGCGGAACCTGCCGGCGACCGCGGTCCAGCCTGCTTCGGAGGTAGGGACCCGGTGCAGCCCCCATGCTCCACCATCGGCTCCACACACAGCAGAGCATCTTCGCCAGACGGACGTCCGGCGACTCCACTGGAGGACACAGCGAGCGCGCACACCTCCATCCTCAGCGCGCTCCCTGAAATCATTAAGATGGCAGCAGAAGTCTGCGATCTGGAGGTGCCTGTGGCGGCCACCCAGGCAGCTTCACCCCTGCTGGCAGGAAGATTCGCCACGCAGGGCAGTGGGCACCAGGACACAATCTGGCCGTGCGTCGCTGACGTCTCAGCCCTGCTCCAGAGCGCGGCCAGCGAGCCGCTGAAGCTCAAGGCACCAGTTTCGTCCTACGCCCAGATTTCAAAAGTTCTGGGCGTCACGGACCAGTCCTTCCCCACCGTGCCCCCACTGGAGCCCGCGCTGTCCGCAGTGTTTGGAGTCAAGGCGGCAAAGTATGTGGGCACCCGGATCACCCCTCCGGCAACCAACGACCAGCTCACGAGCAAACTGACAGACAAGATCCATCAGTGCTCGTCACAGGTGGGAGCTGCTTCAAATAATGTAGCCTTGATGGCCATGTACATCTCCCGCCAGACCGAAGATGACAACCTCGGGAAGGCGGCAGACATCATTACAAATTTATGTGCAGCACTGGCTACGTGCTCAGCGCGCATCTCAGCGTGGGCCACTCTCCTCCAGCGTCAGCTCTGGCTCAAGCTCTCCCCGGCCATCCCAGATGAAGTTAAACGGCAGCTTCTTGAAGGGCCGGTGTCTGCTGACGGGTTATTCGGCCCGCACTTTAAAAATGTGTTTAACCAACTGCAGTCCTCATCAGAGGCGCTGGAGCAGGTCCAGAAACACGTGACCCCCCAGCGACCAGATCCCCGCTCGGCTCAGGGGCCTGTCCGGTACCGGGACCAGGCCAAGGCGTTCCGCCAGCAGCAGAAGCGGGCACCGCCGGCAGCCACGTTCGCCGTGCCAGCACCACCAGCAGCGGCCAGGGGCCAACCGCCTCACTTCCAGAGGTTTGGACCCCCCCGTGGCAGAGGCAGGCAGTCCTCATGGTTGGGCCAGAACCAGGATACGAGGAAGAAATATTTTAAAAAATGATGGGGCGCCGGAGTTGTGTTGAGTGTTGATGGCAGTGATTTGAGTGAGAGCAATAAAATTACTGTCACAAAGAACAGAGAGTCTTATTCACATGTGAGTTCATCTGTTTCTACTGACACATCTCCACAAATAAGTTCTGAGGTTGTTTCAAATGGTTTTTTTCCAAGCAACCAGAGGGTAGAAATGAGTTTCTGTCATCAAGCAGTGGACCGCCAGACAGCTGCAGCTGCAGGTGCACCTGCGAGCAGTGAACTCTGGGTGAACTCAGGAGCCCCTCCTCGCATGACGGAGAAGGCGCGCTCTGACAAATATCTGAAATCAGAGAGTGGTAAACTGTTCAAACAAAGCAGATCTGCTTGTTTTCAATCGGTTAAAACTCATGAGCCTGTTTTAACCAGGACTTTTTCACCTCTTCCTGCTGCTCTTCGAGCAGAAACATGCACAGGTTTGTACCGTGACGCGTCAGCTGTCAATCAGCCCTTTCAAGTCCGGCCTCCCATGGACCGTTGCGGAGAAAAACCGCAAGGTGGCGGTAGAGGCCAGGGTATCTTTTCCTTCAATACACACATGCGTCTCCTCTGACAGCTCACAGCGCCGTGTGGTTAAACACATGCACGCTAAACAGCTGGTTGGAAAAAACAATCCGCAACGGTTATACTCTACAGTTTGCGAAGACACCTCCAAAATTCAACGGAGTGCTGGAAACGAAACTATCGTCCCCAGGACAGGGAATAATTCTCCAGTCAGAACTGAAGGAGTTATCACTGAAAAACGCAATTTCCAGAGTCCCCTCAGGGGAGGAGGAAAACAGGTTTTATTCAAAGTATTTCCTGGTCCCAAAGAAACCAGATGGTTACAGGCCGATTCTGGATCTGTCATTTTTCAACAAATATATCGTGGCTCGCCCCTTTCACATGCTGACGATAAAACGTGCACTGGAGTACGTGAATCACGGGGAATGGTTCACGTCAATCGACTTGAAAGATGCATATTTCCATGTTCCTGTGATAAACAAACACAGGAAATATCTCAGGTTTGCATTTCAAGGCGCTTGTTACGAGTTCAATCGAGTCCCATTCGGGTATGCGCTCGCGCCGCGCACTTTCAGCAAAATCATCGAGGCGGCGCTTCACCCACTTCGTTCCAGAGGAATGAAAATATTATTTTATCTCGACGACATTTTGCTGCTGTCCCGCTCCAGGACGGAGGCAGAAGCACAAACATCTGTACTGGTGAACCATCTGTCACAGCTGGGGTTCACAATAAACTGGAAAAAAAGTTATGTGATCCCAGCTCAGAAAATCGTTTTTCTGGGAGTGAATCTCTGCTCAGTTAGCATGACAGCTGTCTTGTCGGAGCAAAGGAAGGACTCGCTGACGTCACTGCTCCAGCGTGTTCAGCCCGGCAGGACAATAACAGCTCTGACTGTCATGAGGCTGTTAGGAACCATGGCTGCAGCTCACACAGTGATCAGGTTAGCTCTGCTGAACATGCGCAGATTGCAACGTTGGTTTATCCGTCTGAGACTCGACCCGGTCCGCCACAAATGGCGTCGGATCACGGTACCACAGTCAGTGAGAGCAGACCTGGTTTTCTGGGGGAATCCCTGCATTCTATTGGAGGGAGTTCCCCTGGGCCGAGTGACGTCTCACGAGGCGGTCTTCACGGATGCGTCTCTTTTGGGTTGGGGCGGGACTTATCTGTCTCACTCGGTGGGTGGGACGTGGCCAGTGGACACGTCTCTTCACATAAACGTTCTGGAACTGATGTCAGTTCACAAAGTTCTCAAACACTTTGTTCACATGCTCAGGGATCAGAACGTGTTAGTTCACACAGACAACAGAGCCACGGCAGAGTACATAAATCGCCAGGGCGGAGTCAGATCACTCCAGCTGCTGGACGCAGCCAGAGAGCTGCTCTGTTGGGCTCGCGCTCACCTAAAATCGCTGAAAGCAGCTTACATCCCAGGCTTGCAAAACAAAGGAGCAGATATTATGTCCCGCGGGGGGCCGCTAGACAGAAATTGGGCTCTGCATCCCGAAATAATATCTCAGATTTGGAGCAGATTCGGCAGAGCGGAAGTGGACCTGATGGCGTCTCGCGAGAGCGCTCAGTGTCCCCTGTTCTTCTCCTTAAGTCCCCTGGACGCTCCCCCACTGGGAGTGGACGCTTTTGCCCACAGACCGTGGCCAAAAACTCTGATTTATGCTTTTCCTCCAACCTCACTGCTACCAGCGGTCCTGGAGAGAGTGAGAGAGGAAAAGTTGTCAATGATCCTGATCGCTCCAGAGCGCCTGAACGCACCATGGTTTCCGCTGCTGCAACAGCTGACGATGAGATCATGGAGGCTTCCCATGAGAGACGACGCTCTCCTACAGGCAGGAGGAGCAATAAAGAGTTTCCCTGTGGTAGGTCAACATCTGCTGGCTTGGTTACTGAACATAAACGCTTAGAAAATCTGGGGTTTTCTGAAGACGTTATAAAAACTATCCAAGGATCACGCGCCCAGTCTACAACGACTGTTTATGCGTCAAAATGGTCAGCTTTTCAGAAATGGTGCCTGGATAGAAGCGTGGATCCTTCTTCATGCTCTCTAGGCTCCATCTTGTCCTTCCTACAGCTGCTGCTGGACAGGAATCTGGCTTTTAGTACGATAAAAATCTATGCGGCTGCTATCTCATCTTGTCATGAAGGTTTTAATGACAGGACAGTGTTTAGTCATCTCCTGATGAAACGTTTTCTGAAGGGTGCACGTCGCTTGAGGACAGTCTCTCGTTCACTGGCCCCTCAGTGGGACCTAATTAATGTACTGAGTGCATTAATTAAGGAACCTTTTGAACCGATTGACGAAATTTCTCTGAAATTTTTGTCTTTTAAAACAGCACTGCTGTTGGCGTTAACGTCAGCGAAAAGAGTAAGTGATATGGCAGGCCTGTCGGTTTCTCCTTCCCTTTTAAAGATTCAAGGAGATGGAAGCTCAGCTGAGCTTCGACCCAATCCTGCTTTCATCCCTAAAATCATAACAACTGCTTTTAGGTCCCGTATCATCACTCTTGACGGTTTCTGTCTCCCTCCTCATGGTAATGAAGAGGAGAAACGGCTGCATCTGCTCTGCCCAGTCAGAGCACTTAAATGTTATGTGGCTCGCACAGCAGAGGTGCGTAAATCTGAGAGATTGTTTGTACATTTCAGGAAACAATCTCGGGGTCAACCTCTGACCTCTCAGAGGCTGTCACACTGGTTGTGTGAGGCCATCTCGCAGGCCTACACCTCCTCCGGCCTTCAGCCTCCTGATGGTATTAAAGGTCACTCCACCAGAGCGATGGCGGCTTCGGCAGCCCTTAGCAAGGGCCTTTCTGTACAGGATATTTGTACAGCCGCATCGTGGTCATCATCTACCCCTTTTGTACGTTTCTATCTACAGGATGTTTCCAGTTCCTCTCTGACACATCCTGTTCTTAGGACCATGGCGGAGTAATTGTTCCTTTTTCAAACATCAATAAATATTGATGAATTGACACAGTTTGCCTCTGTCTTTATTGAAGGGTAATTGTTTAGGTTAAAACTTCCTTCAATCAGGTTAATCTTGATTATATCCTGGTCTGTTCTGAATAAATCTATTCAGCCAGTTGAGGTTTGAGGTTGCTCACCTGTTATTATGCACCTTGGTGCATCATTGCTGTTGAGGTGTTGACGGGTGTCAAGGTATGTTGGTTCTATCAGACCCAGTGAGGCATGGACTATATCTTGCTCCGCCTTAACCCAACAAAGCGAAGCTTTTAAAGGGCGATTGCTTACACGAAATAGAACGTTGGTTACGTATGTAAGGGGTTATGAGGAGGTCAATATTAATACTGACCTCTTTACCTTAATTCATTTACTTATTCAGATTGAATAGTAAATTCACGGATTCTGTTCTTTTTCAGTTTACCCAATATTTCTGTGATCTTTATGATGGATAAATACACAAAGCCATTAAGTGACAAAGACGTTAACTTAGTTTGATATGTCAAAGAGACACTATCATTTATTTAAAATAAATCAACTAAATTAACACCATTACACTTGATTGACATGATTTCACTTTCTTTCAAATTAATACGTCAGCACACTTAAATTTAACACAACAGACTTCAATATTGGATGTTAACATATTTAGTCTGTGGGCTCTTCAGCTTAATTATAGTTTCCAGCTTAGATAGAGAGGGGAAAGAGTAGGAGGAAAGATTTAAGAAGAAATTATCGTGAGCATGATACCAGAGTGACACTTCTCCTCCGACTTCTGCTAAAATCCAGGTACGTTTTGTAAACAGCTCTTTACCTTTTGACGACGGCCCGGTAAGAGGGAAGACCTTGTAGCTTTTCAGATGCACGGGTCCTTGTGGGAACCAGTACAATACCTTCAAGCAGGGTATTCGTTTACGTTTTCAACGTCTCCTGGTTTTCGCTTGGTCATCAGAGAATATGTCAGCTTCAGGCCTCTGATTTCAAGATAAACTTATTCCAGGAAGGAATAAACAAAGTTCTTGAGCTTACGCTTGTTCGAAGTGGACCCATAACAACATGTTATCAGTCCCAGCTGGATGACGAGTCCTTAGCGCGTGACTACTGGTCATTCAGCTCTTTGGAAAGTTCACATCATCTTTCGAAGCTCCCAGAAACTCTGAAGCGTTTTCGCACAGTTAGAACTTAAAAAGCAGGAACAAAGAGAGGAGTGAACTTGCCTTATCAGGCCCAAGGTTACAGCCAGAGCAGAGGGAGATTTGTTTAGGAAAAGACAGAGAAGCTGGAGCCTTGTTCATGAAAAACAACGGATTAAACTGTCTTCTTATTTCTAAACAAAACAGTCGGGTCTCTGTGACCCGAGATTTCCCTTTAACACAGCAGTGAACACAGTTTAACTCTTAAAGAATAACACAGCTTAAAAGCACACATCATGAAAATGACAAAAGTTATTCTTTTGATCACATCAGCCTAAAATCAAAGATAGAAATAGTCTCTTTTGGTGACTATATTTATCAGATTACAGCTAAATGAATGATTTTGTAGTAAATGTCTTGCTTTACTGAGAGGTCAGTAAAGGTCATCACTGGACAGTTCAAAAACCTTAATTTGACCCTGGGTAGGTCCACTACATCTCCCCCCTTTTGGAAGCCATCGCCAGTCCTTGGGGATGGGGTCCAACACGAAAGGAAACCTTGAACTGTCTTTGATCTTGAAGTAATCCAGCAAGTGGAAAAGAAAAATCAAAAATTATAATCCCATAAAGTTTTGGAAATTCCATACTGTTCGGAGGTAATCCCATTGCGAAAAGCTTTTAATCCTTTGGAAAACAAAGTCTGTTAACTCTTGGAAAACAAAGTCTGTGATCCCTTGGAAAGCAAAGTCTTATAATCCACAGCGGTAATTCCACAGCAGTAATTCCACAACGATTAGTTTTGTTGATTGATCAGCAACAATTGTTTTCATAATCAGCATGTAGAGGGGATCCCTCGATTGACGCAGAGGAGGCGACCCTTGGATGGAGGTTGAAGACCAAGCGTTGGAGCTGCAGGTCCCCACATCGAAGGTTGTTGGCTGGTTGGTTTCCAGTCAGTGCCACTCTGGTTCTATGTGTCATGCAATTATGTGGTTTTTAAGGTGGGCTTATGATTGGGATTTTACATTAAGCCTTACCTATATGCACCTGGTATGTAAGCTATCATGGTTTAGATCAGCTACACTTACCAATTAAGGGGTGGATCAATTCTGTAAAATTAGATATAGGGATCTGTACCTATAAAATTTTGGAGGGCTTCTGTAACGAAGGCCTCTAATTCCAAACTATTCCTCCATTCATTACTTAGTTTAGGTTAAACTAAAATAAAAATGAAATATAGTTTGATCTAAATGTCTGTTGTCTTTTAGACGAACGACGTAGGATTTGGTATTCCTAATAAATTTTGAAGTCTATGGCGAGACTCATCAAAATGAATAGATAATCTAGAATAGAAACGATCGAATCGGTTCAATTTAGAAATTGTGAGACCAGTGTAGTTTATGGTACCTTGGGTAGCTCTAAACTACATTGACTCTTCAACGGTTGAGATTTAACAAAATGAACTGCATGTTGGCATAGTTAAATCCATCTTATGCATTAATCAATGTTAATACAAAACCTTTTTGGCTGGGAGTGTTCAAAACCACAACAATATCTCAAATAATGACAACAGTAATGACTAAACAACAAGGAAACAACGTTTCACTGCTTCGACACACTCTTGTCGTCAGATCCCAACGCGCTACCCTTTCTGGGTTTCCTTTTCAAAAACGTTACTTTGGGTGTGCGATCCTTTTCATAACGGTCTAGTTGGGCTTGAAGCGACTGGACCTGACGGAATAGGATCACAACTATGCCGGCTAAACCGCACACTACAAGGGAGAGCATTATTATCACGACTATGATTAGCGTGTCAGCGCTGGACCATGCGTAAGTGATGGGTGGAAGCGGAGTTCTGGCTTCAGATTTGAGAGTCTTTAGAACCTGGTTTATTTGTTCTACTTTGACGATTTTAGTTCCTTCGAATAGGATTTGCTTTACGGTACCGGGGTCTATCTGTAGGCTCATGTTTGTGAGGTACTCAGGGTATTCTAGAGTCGTTTCCCACCGATCAGGATCGAGATAATAAAGCGTCAGATCACCAATGTGTATGGTTTTTCCTTTTGGGACTCTAATCCACATTGTTTTATCTGGTAGATTCAAATGTCGAATGGACCCGGGGCGATCATAGACCATGACTGCATTTCTGTCGGGAGTGTTGACCAACCACCGCGACCCAATCCTTTCTGCTTGGGCAGCAGTGACCAGGTGGCGCGGGGTTATGGTCGTTGAACACTTTGAGTTCTTTAGAATCGGGGTGATTCCGCAAATGCCTGCGGCATGATTCCACATAAAAGGTCTACTTGTACACAGGTAGTGTATCTCGTGAGTGAGGGTACACATCTGGAGGTTTGGAGCTAGATAGGTTGTGGGGTCGCTTTCGTGATAAGCAACCACTTTTGGAGTATGGATTTTGATGTGATTCTCACCATTCCAATTTCCGACATTAATGACATCTTTCAGTCTGTAAATGTTGTCCATAGAGACGATAGGTAGATTGATAATGAACCCGAATTCGCATTCTCGATGATCAACATAAATCGGGACCGCGCTACCGAGAGTGTAAGCCAGTTGAGCCTGGATTGATCTCACTTTTTCTTTTGTAGCGGTGTTAAGGATGTCGGTTACCATGTCTAGAGAGACTAGATAGGGTGGGATTCTGCCTGTAACTAGCGCATCAACTGATGAGCTGATATCTCTAAGCATGTCAGCAAGGATACTATCTATCGCGTGTGCGAAGGCATAGTCCCATTCTACCTTGCGTTTTAGCTCATTAACCATTTGTGCAACGACCTTGATTTCTTTGGTGTGAGTGTTCAACACTAAGACGGTCTTCTGAACCGTTTCGGTCACGTGAGTTAACTGTGTTTGTTGCCGATCCATTTGTGTTCTGATCCATGGGAATTCCTTCTGTATGTCATTAACGTGTTGTTTTAAGGACGTTATGCTGACACTGTTGATTGTAGACAGACCTAAGCCAAAAAGAGATCCAATGGCGGAGGCAGCATTGAGAAGCCCACTAAGGACACTCTTTTTTCGTCTACGCGTTCCGCTCAGCTCTTGTTGTGTGAGGGTGAACTTACGTAGCTGCTTTAACATGTGTCGGGTTTGACCTCTTGCATTCTGGATTGGTAAAGTGTACCATGTTTCGTTAGTCCATTCGTCTTTGATTTTGATGTGCTGATTGATCACCGTTTGGGGATCGAAGCGGACGAAGACCTTCCGAGTGTACAGCTGACAATCTGTGATGAGCAGTCCGGGTTGGTCCCTAAGACTGATGCCTGAGGTGGGTCCAAGGTAGAGCTGTCATCGGGCCGGAAATCCACGGCCCTACCCTACCCGAGCCCTCAGTTTAATTACCCAAGCCCGAGGGAGCCCGCTCATTTCCTAGAAATCACCGCCCGACCCGACCCTACCCGATTAAAAAAAAAAAAAACACTACGTTTATTTATTAAGCTTTATTAAGCGCTAAAAAAATGCTTTGCTTGAATTATAACAGTAACAGTGATAAAGAACAATAAAAAGTATCACAAATATATTTTTATTAATAAGAACTGCACAAACATGAACAAAATAAAACGCGCATATATTCAAGAAGATGGCTTTGTTGTTTGCGCCGGCCGGAGCGCGGCCGTCAGCTGCGCAGCCTCTTCTTCAGCTGTGAACCTGCCAAATAAATCTGGATTTAGTTGCTTAAAATTAAAATTATAAATATATTTAAAAATCGGTCAAGAAGTTTTTCTACTTACATGGCTTACATGTTGTCATGTAAGAACAATATCGCGTCCACTGTAGCAGGTTTGAGAGATGTCCTCCTCTGATCAATTGTGAGTCCAGCCGCGCTGAAAACTCTCTCGCTGCTGCTGCTGCTCGCTGGAATGCAGAGCACAGATCTCGCCAACTTGGCCAGTTTTGGGTACACACTCGAGTTTAATTTCCAGAATCCAAGCAAGTCTCTTTCATCGGCCACAGTAGGTCAAGTGCAGATCCTCCTCAGTAGTCCGCCGCAGAGAGGAGAAAAGAAGGGTGGGCGGGGCTGAGTTTAGTGGCTGCGCGCGTCGCGCGCCAATCTATTCTTTCTAAATTCACTCTATTAATTATTTTCCTCATCAGTAAACTTACTGCCTTATATTCTTTACAAGCAGATTAAAACAATTTTATATTGTGTGCATTTTTATTTAGTTTTGTTTGTGCTGTATGATTAAAAAAACCCACATCAAAGCCCGAGCCCGACCCGGCCCGCCAATCAAACGCAAAAATATGGCCCGAGCCCGACCCGAAGTCGGGTAGGGCTCGGGTAGGGTCGGGCTCGGGCAAAGAAACGACACCTCTAGTCCAAGGGTCACAACCTCAGCCTGTCCTTCTTGGATGGTTCCCAAGAGGGTGAAGATTACTAGGAGTGATTTCATCGTGATCCTAGGGAGACACAAAAAGATAGGTCTTAGCTTCTTAATAACAAATGGCATGTTAGATCCTGTTGATTTAAACGTTTGTTAGTGTTAAAACTTCCGGTTTTAGTTGTTTCTTTTAACAACTGAAATAAGTTTTAGACCAATTTAAATTATTTATTAACTTCTGCTTGGACGACCTTATTATCCCATGAAGTCGGTGAGTTTGTGAGATCTTTGTCTTTTGTGGAGTCATTGAACGCCTTGTAAGGTTTGATCTGATTTCGATGTACCCATTTAGCAATTGGCTCTTTGCGGCCTTTGCTGATTTTGATTTCGTAGACGACTGAGGACACTTTGTCTGTTATCAGATGAGGTCCAGTCCACCTGGGCATTAGTTTGCGGGCGAGAGTTCCGGTCTCGGACCCTCCTTTCCCGGTTGCTGGGGCGAACGTATAGTACCAGACTCTGTCTCCCACTTGGAGTTCATTATGAGAGGCCTTCTGGTCGTAGTACGCCTTGCGTCCTTCAGCGGATTTTTCCAGGTTTTTCTGGGCGAAAGCAAAAGTGTTTCTGAGGTGTACATTCAAATCTTTGTCTTTGGCATGGCCTAACATCACCCCCCTTTGGTCATGGGGGACCACGAACACAGGTGAGGACGTCCGTCCATGGGCACAAGTTAGGATGCCACCGTTTAGTTTAAGCTGTTCGCGCAGCTGAGAGAAGACGGTACACAGGAATCGTTTAGGTTTTGGCCAACGTATCTTCTTACGTTTACCTCTTTCCGTGTAATTCAGGTGTGTCACAACCGTCGGCGCAGTCGCAGGTGTGTCTGATTGTACAGACTGCGACGGGTCACTGTCGTTGTGTGTGTCTTCCCACTTCTTGACTGAAGAGAGGCTCTTTGAGTCTGTAAAAACTATTTCATTTCTGATTAGTTCTAGACACAAATGTTCCTGAACCAAGGTTTCATCGAAAGCTTGGCTGATAGCCGATTTACCTGTCCCAGGGGACAGTACAGCAACCTCGGTGTGGGGTCCTTGGATCTCCACACCTTTCTCTACCTGTGGTAGGTAATGCGAGTTTGCCCCCTTCTTGTCTGATGAGGGGTCCTCGTAATCTGCAACAATGATGTCCAAGTGACTGTCAGCGTTTGGTTGACTGTCATTTTCTGGACTCAGATGCCCTTGAACCAAGGTTTCATTGAAAGCTTGGCTAATTGCCGAATTACCTGTCCCAGAGGACAGTACAGCGTCTTCGGTGTGGGATCCTTGGACCGCAACACCTTTCACTACCTGTGGTAGGCAGTGGTCAGGGAGTGCTGAATGTGTCAGCTCACAGAGGAGGTTCTCTTGTTGGGCCAGAGTTTGGTCCAACTTTTGGGTCTCTTCTGTCTCACCTGTAGTTGAAGGTTCACTTACCGGGCTCTCGTCCTCGGATGAGCAGTCCCTTGTGTCCTCTGCGGTACCTGCGGTTAGGCAGTCTGTATCGCAACTAGGAAGCACTTTTATTGGCAGGGGTTTTCTCACTGTGCTCCACATTTTCCGTCGACCATAATCTATAATCGCGTTGAAGCGGTTTATAAAATCTTGGCCAACCAAAAATGGGAATGAGTCAAGTTTAGACACGTACACCGGGTGGCGTAGTGTCATTTCGCCAATCTGCATGTGAACCATAGCCATAGCTGTTAGGGTTGTTCTCGTCTCTGCGAGACCCTGTAGCTCAATAGCACATTTCTCAAAGGGTATTTGCCTGTCAACACCGTTAGCGGCGGTCCTCAGCTCCTTGAACAGCTTGGCCGACATAATGGTTATATCAGCACTACCGTCCAGGAGGGCTTCACGCTCAAGGACACTTTCCAGTGTGATAGGTAGGTAAGCTTTCTTAGCCACCCCCCTTTGTATAAAGTTACACAGAAACCTCACAGGTCTTGGCCCACGTTTCTGTTCACGTGTGACTCTGTCTGTGTAATCTTGTTTACTGTCAGCATCTTGTTGGCTGTCAGCATCATGACCTTCAGGATGTTGTTTTGTGTCAGCAATTGGTTTGCTGTCAACATCCATGGCAATGTTGGTAGTAGTGTGCGCTGAGTTATTTGTGTGCTCTGAGTCTTTGTGAAAGACAGTGCTACACATCGCTCCAGGTTGGTCAATGTTGATAGTGTCATTATCAATGATAACGCCACTCATTGTATCAGGTTGGTCAAGCACAGTAACATTCAAATCTACTGACAAACTACTTACTTCCTCTGTCTCTTCCGAGCATAGAGGTGTTGGGCCATTATTCCGGGACATTCGTGACTCTTTGCCTGTCTTGAACTGTTCTGTTCGAGGCGCGGGAGGTGCAGTTCCAAGGCTCGGGGGTGTCTGTTGGGCCCACTCATTGTTACACGAGTTTAGGTCCTCATACTTCAATTCTTTTTGAAGTTCACCCACTGGTAGACCTTGGTTTTCACCCACCTGGGCCTTCAGTTTGAGCCACCTTGGGTTCTTTCTCCAGCGGATCTGTTTCTTTTCGCCTTTGTTAGGAGAGGGAGTTGATGAACTTGTCCCTTCTAGCTCCAGCGAGTGGGATTTGACCGCTTCATTCGGGGACACCTGTAAGGGTGTTTTGGCTTGCATGTTAGCTGCAAAGACATCCGTAGCACACTGTACTATTTCATACAAAGGTGTTACTTCTAAATCACCCCAGGCCAAGTTCCATGGCAACTTGAATCTAATATCAGGGATTAGATTATCCCTGAAAACGGATTTGATAAGCGTCTGCTCTTCCAGGTCAGGTTCCATTTTGTCACCTATATACGCCTCCAAAATTCTGGCAAAGAAAAGAAATGGATTTTCATCGTTTCTCTGCAAGACATTTCGGGCAGCTGAGTAGTCACCACACAATGAGAAAGATTTTTCCTCTGTGCAAGGTGCAGGGGGAGCAAGTTCTCGGCTTCGGGGTCCTTCTTGGTACCCTCTGATGTATGAGTCTTCTAGAGGCACATACTGTATGAGCCTTGGACGCGTACCGTCTTGAACTTCCATCCTTGTCTTGATTTTTGTGAAAAACAATAAGACAGTTCGAATTTTAATGTGTGCAAATAAATCTTCACTTTTAATGCAGCACTGAGTCAATCAAACTAATCAGCTGTCTGGTTCAAGTGTTTCACTGTGTAATAAGTATTTCTATTCATAGGCACCCTCTTTCAGGATTTACCCTTAAATGAACTGTAAAAGTTAAATGCCGTCTTGCAGTGTTAACTTCTTATTTTTTAACAACAGTTACTAACTAACCCAAGCATGATTTTCGTTATACTTACTCAAACGCTATTTAAAAGATTTGAAATAAATGCAATATTCACACTAAAATGTTCCCAGGATGCTGCTCCATCATGCCTTAAAAAAGATGTATTGCAGTTTGGCTAAACTGTTTTGCTGTATTTTGACAGTTATCAGGAGTGAAAAATGGATTACCTGTTTATTTTAAATATTTTTTATTTAAAATAAACTGGAGGTGTTTGTGTGCTTAGCATAACATGACAGATGGTATTCCAAATAAAAATCAGTGACTATTATCAATTTGTTGTCTGTTGACATCCTCAAAGTTGTTCTGCTATCTTTGTTTTGATTTTTTGTGAAAATCAAGTCAGCAGATGCTTTCTGTTTATTTTAAATTTTGTATTTAAAATAAACTGGAGTCATTAATTTTACACAGAAAAACGTTAAAAATGCTATTTTTAACCAAAAATGTACAGATGTGTACTAATTCTGTTTAAAATTCAGAGACGTGAAGAGCATAATGTGGAAATGTGTGTTCTCCATCATTTTTTTTATTTTATTTAATTTGAAAATCAAATAAAAATTCCTTTTTTAGTGTTATGTTAAATCTCTTCAGTATTTAAAATAAGCATAAATTGTTTGTCTGTACCACTGTTATTCTAAAATTTGTATTTAGAATAAACAGGAGTTTTTGTTTGTGTACAGAACAATTTTAAAAGCTGGTAACTCACCATAAAAATGCTGACTTCTTTATGATGTTTTTGAGAAAACTCATCTGTCAACGTCTTTTAACCAACAGGGGGCAGCTTTGAGTCTTAATTTATCACGTGGAGACTGATTTATTTCATTCAGTATTTAACTGAAAACTACCATTTAGAGTTAGTTTCTAGTATGTTCGTGATAAACGCTCGAACCACGTACTTGTCAGAGACAAATCTATGTTGTTAGACAGTTTAGATGGCTTTAGATGAGTTTTTTAAGCTTCTAGTGAAACTTCTTTTCACTCTGCGAGTGTGTGACTGCTTGTCACCCGAAAGTGCACCAGGAAATGACGACAAGAACGGGCGGGCCAACGCAGCGTGCGTAGCGCGTCACCAGCTTCTTACGTGAGCGAGGCGGAGCTCGCTACAACACACGTGACGTCAACAAATCAATCACAGCATATGTAGTTCATTCTCCAAGCATTAATGGCGAATGTAGTTTCTTACCTTCGACCAATGTAGCGCCGGAAATGACGACAAAGTGGGCTGGTCGCAACGGCGTGCGACGTGATTGACAGCACACAACAGCGAATCAGCGTTCGCTACAAGAGTGATTGACAGCACACAACACTCGTTTCATCCAATCACAGCTCATAAACGGACATGAGACACGTCTTCTTAACGTTAGCTTGCACAGCAGACCTCAACTTCATAGACTCTTAAAACAACTCAAACGCTAACTTCCCAAAATTCTGAAACATGCGGCGAACATCTAGACAGGCCAACTTAGTTACGCTCAGTAACCCAGCACTGCAGCTGTTGAACAAACACGGACTCTCTCGGAGTCACTTCAAGGTCGGTTCCGTCCACGTTAAAGGAGCAGAACTCGGGTTTCACGAACCACTAACCGACACGTTCTAACAGTATATGCTGCTTCGACCTTCTTTAAAATGTAAAATACCACAACAGCAATCTTGTAGATGTTAAATTAGCTTCCAGGGCAGGCAGTTTGACTCGGCGATCAAACAACAAAGTTCTGTACCGGAGTGTGTGCTTGAACTGGGTCGAAGCCGAACCAGAACTCCCACAGACAACGGGCTGACAAAAACTTCACCTGAATGCTTCCAACAGCGTGTAACAGAGTTGAAACCAATAATAATTTCTCAGCTTTAAATGACAAAAACATGCAGAACCTGCTTGCTTTGAACACTTCCAGCCAAAAGTATTATCCTCAGAGTTTAAAACTTGGATCCTCTTATGCAAACATGACGTTACAAGTTCATGACTGAGACCACAGATATCAATAAACTTTCAGAACCACGTACGAGGCCACCAGAGTGGTACTGACTAGAAACCAACCAGCCAACAACCTTCGATGTGGGGACCTGCAGCTCCAACGCTTGGTCTTCAACCTTCATCCAAGGGTCGCCTCCTCTGCGTCAATCGAGGGATCCCCTCTACATGCTGATTATGAAAACAATTGTTGCTGATCAATCAACAAAACTAATCGTTGTGGAATTACCGCTGTGGATTATAAGACTTTGTTTTCCAAAGGATCACAGACTTTGTTTTCCAAGAGTTAACAGACTTTGTTTTCCAAAGGATTAAAAGCTTTTCGCAATGGGATTACCTCCGAACAGTATGGAATTTCCAAAAACTTTATGGGATTATAATTTTTGATTTTTCTTTTCCACTTGCTGGATTACTTCAAGATCAAAGACAGTTCAAGGTTTCCTTTCGTGTTGGACCCCATCCCCAAGGACTGGCGATGGCTTCCAAAAGGGGGGAGATGTAGTGGACATGACCTTGTCCACTTTTAAGACACCTGTGTACTTTTGAACTGTCCAGTGATGACCTTTACTGACCTCTCAGTAAAGCAAGACATTTACTACAAAATCATTCATTTAGCTATAATCTGATAAATATAGTCACCAAAAGAGACTATTTCTATCTTTGATTTTAGGCTGATGTGATCAAAAGAATAACTTTTGTCATTTTCATGATGTGTGCTTTTAAGCTGTGTTATTCTTTAAGAGTTAAACTGTGTTCACTGCTGTGTTAAAGGGAAATCTCGGGTCACAGAGACCCGACTGTTTTGTTTAGAAATAAGAAGACAGTTTAATCCGTTGTTTTTCATGAACAAGGCTCCAGCTTCTCTGTCTTTCCCTAAACAAATCTCTCTCTGCTCTGGCCGTAACCTTGGGCCTGATAAGGCAAGTTCACTCCTCTCTTTGTTCCTGCTTTTTAAGTTCTAACTGTGCGAGAACGCTTCAGAGTTTGCTGGGAACTTCAAAGAGATGTGAACCTTTCCCAAAGAGCTGGGTACGTTTGGTCAAGAGCTAACGACCTGCGTCTTCAGCTAAGGACTGATAACAGGCTGTTATGAGTCCACTTCGAATAAGCGTAAGCTCCAACTTTGTTATTCCTTCCTGGAATAAATTATCTTGAGCCAAGAAACCACGACTGTCACGGCTTCTGCCGACGAAAGCGAGTATCACCGACACCGACAAGGTAAACACGTCTGGAGTCCAGCTTGGACTTGCGGGACCGACGACTCGTCAGTCCAAGGCTGACCACAGCTCTTTGCCAGAACCAAGGCGGACGTCTTAAGGTAAAGGAGCAGCTGTTTGCTTACTGGAGGTGTGATGATATCTTAGCTGGACGCGTACGGAAGAGTGTCATCTGGTTTCATAAATGCAAGATAAACTTCCTCTCTTAACCTCCCAATTCTTCTTAAATCTTTCCTCCTATCTTTCTCTCAATCTAAGCTGGAAACTATTTTAAGTTAAAGAGCCACAGACTAAATATGTTTAACATCTAGTATTTATGTCTGTTGTTATGATTCAAGTGTGCTGACGTATTAATTTGAAAGAAAGTGAAATCATGTCAATCAAGTGTAATGGTGTTAATTTAGTTGATTTATTTTAAATAAATGATAGTGTCTCTTTGACATATCAAACTAAGTCAACGTCCATTGTCACTTAATGGCTCTGTTTATTTATCCATCATAAAGATCACAGAAATATTGGGTAAACTGAAAAAGAAGAGAATCCGTGAAATTACTATTCAATCTGAATAAATTAATTAAGGTAAAGAGGTCAGTATTAATATTGACCTCCTCATAACCCCTTACAACTTTATATGCTGTTATTCTTTTAATATGGAGTATTACTGTGTTACTTGACCATATAATGGCGTCAGAGTGAATTTTATGTGTTATTGTGATTTGCAGATTTGTTCTAGAAGTGTTAAGACGCTAATCCAAGTATTTTTCCTCTTGGAGTCTATGAGTCTGTCTTTTCCTAAACATTTCCTCTGCTGCTGGCTGTAACCTTGGGTCGTGATAACAGCAAGTGAACTCCTCGACTGTTTCTTCTGAACCAATCGGAAAGAGACAAGTCTCAGAGTTCTTTCTTAAAGTTCTAAGCTAAGCTGGAATAGACAGAGTCTGCTGGGAACTTCAAGAGATGTGAACTTTCCCAAAGAGCTGGATGGACGTTTAGTCACACGCTAAGGACACGTCATCCAGTTAAGGACTAATAACATGTTGTTATGAGTCCACTTCGAACGAGCGTAAGCTCAAACTTTGCTTATTCCTTCCTGGAATAAGTTATCTTGAAGTCAGAGGCCAGGAGCTGACGCATTTTCTGGATGACCGACGCGGATCCCAGGAGACGTTGAAACGTAAACGAGAACCGGTTCGGACGTACTGGACCTACAACGATTCTGTACACCTGAAAGGCTGGTACCATCTCCTTATAAGACTAGTCGTCTTCAAGGTAAAGAGCTGTTTACAAACGTACCTGGATTTAGCAGAAGTCGGATGGAAAGTGTCATCTCTGGTTACACTCAAGATAAATAACTTCCTCCTTTAATAATCTCTCCTTCTTAAATTTCTCCATCTCCATTTCTAAGCTGGTAACTATATTTAAGCTAAGACTGAGCCACAGACTAAGTATAATGACATCCTGTATTTATGTCTGTTGTTACAATTTAAAGGTGCTGACGTATTAAATTGAAAGAAAGTGAAATCATGTCAATCAAGTGTAATGGTGTTAATTTAGTTGATTTATTCTAAATAAATGGTAGTGTCTTTGGCATACCAAACTAAGTTAACGTGTCCATTGTCACTCTATGGCTTTATTTATTTATCCATCATAAAGATCACAGAAATATTGGGTAAACTGAAAAAGAAAAGAATCCGTGAAATTACTATTCAATCTGAATAAGTAAATTAATTAAGGTAAAGAGGTCAGCTTAACATTGACCTCCTATAAATCCTTTACATCTGGGTGGCACCGTATGTGTTTAAAGACACAATATGGTGGCTCCCTCATGTTTCCTTCATCTGGTGGCTCGTACCGGTTTCTGAAATTTTATTGATAAATCTGTGGTCTCTCATGAACTGTAACGTCATGTTTGCATATTAGGATCCAAGTTTTAAACTCTGAGGATAATAATTTTGGCTGGAAGTGTTCAAGACAGGCAGATTCTGCATGTTTTTATCATTTGAAGCTGAGAGATTGTTGCTCGTTCAACTCTTTTACACGTTGTTGGAAGCTTTAGGTGAGGTTTTGTCAGCCCGTGGTCTGTGGGGGTTCTGGTTCCGGTCCAGTTCACGCAGACTCCTATACAAAGCTTTGTTGACCGCCGAGTCAAACTGCCTAAAAGCTATTATTAACATCTACCAGATTGCTATGTGTGGTATTTTACATTTTAGAACAGGTCGAAAGAAGCATATACTGTTGAAACGTTGTCGGATAGTGGTTCTGTTCAGACCATAGTTTCTGCTCCATTAAAAAGTGGACCGGAACCGACCTTGACGCGCTCCGAGAGAGTCCGTGTTTGTTCAACAGCTGCAGTGCTGGTTACTAAGCGTAACTAAGTTGGCCTATCTAGGTGTGCTCGCCGCATATTTCAGAATTTTGGAAAGTTAATTTAAAGCGTTTGAGTTGTGTAAAGAGTCTGTAGAATCGGGTTCTGCTGTGCTAAGCTAATGTTACACCGACGTGTCCTACATGTTTGTTTATGAGCTGTGATTGGATAAAACGAGAGCCGTGATCTGTCAATCACGTCTCGTATCTGTAAAGCGAGCGCTGATTCGCTGAAGTGGGGACGCACGCCGATGCGACCAGCCCACTTTTGTCGTCATTTCCGGCACTGCGTTGGTCGAAGGTAATAAGACTACATTCACCATGATTGCTTGGGAAAAGAACTACATGCGCTGTGATTGATTGGTTGACGTCACATATCTGAGTAGCGAGCTCCGCCTCGCTGGAAGCTGGTGACGCGCCACGCACGCTACTGCGTCGGCCCGCCCCCTCTCTGTCTTCAGACTACGTGTCCCTCAACACAAGATTAACGGAGATTTCACTAAAAGTTTAAAAACTCAATTTAAGCCATCTAAACTGTCTAATCATACAGATTTGTCTCTGACAAGAACGTAGTTCGAGCGTTTATCACGTACAGGCTCCAACTCTTTCCAATGTTGATATTTTTTACCGAGTTGTTAGATGCTACTCGCAAGCTAACGGCTAAGCTGCAAGAAGTCAACCAAGCCGTCTCTAGCGGCCGGAAGTAGAAAGAAAAGGTCACCTCGTGATAAGTTTAAGACTTGAATCTGCCCCCTGTTGGTTAAACGACGTTTACAGAAGGCCTCTCTGAAAAATCAGGAGATGTCAGCATTTTTATGGTGAATTACCAGCTTTAAAAAATTGTTCTGTACACAAACAAAAACTCCTGTTTATTTTAAATAAAAATTTTAGAATAACAGATGTACAGACAAATAATTTATGCTCATTTTAAATACTGAAGAGATTTAAAATAACACTCAAAAAAGCACCTTTTATTTGATTTTCAAATTAAATCAAAAAACAAAATGATGGAGTACGGAGCACTTCCACATTAAGCTCTTCACATCTCTGAGTTTCAAACAGAATAGGTGTGCACAACTGTACACTTTTAGTTAAAAATTGCATTTTTAACGTTTTTCTGTGTACAATTAATGAGTTTATTTTAAATAAGGAAATATTTAAAATAACAAACTACAAGCATCTCTCATTAATTTGGGAGAAAATTTCAAAACAAAGATGGAAGATGAGAATTATAATGAAGCTTTAGAGATGCTCACATCAACGCCTGAATCATATAGACAGAGTGTAATTCGAAGAAAAGAAGAACTTCACCAAGAAAAACTTGAGTTAAAACGTTTGTTAGGAGAATCAAAAATAAAACGGTGTGCTATAAATGGTTTTGAAGTTCATCAACTCCCTGACCACTGCCTACCACAGGTAGTGAAAGGTGTGGAAATCCAAGGATCCCACACCGAAGATGCTGTACTGTCCTCTGAGATGGGTAATTCGGCAATCAACCAAGCTTTCAATGAAACCTTGGTTCATCGGCATTTGAGTCCAGAAAATGACAGTCGACCAGGCGCTGACAGTCACTTGGACATCATTGTTACAGATTTCGAGGACCACTCATCGGACAAAATGGGGGCAAACTCACATTACCTACCACAGGTAGAGAAAGGTGTGGAGATCCAAGGACCCCACACCGAGGTTGCTGTACTGTCCCCTGGGACAGGTAAATCGGCTAGCAGCCAAGCTTTCGATGAAACCTTGGTTCAGGGACATTTGTGTCTAGAACTAATCAGAAATGACATAGTTTTTACAGACTCAAAGAGCCCCTCTTCAGTCAAGAAGTGGGAAGACACACACAACGACAGTGACCCGTCGCAGTCTGTACAATCAGACACACCTGCGACTGCGCCGACTGGTTGTGACACACCTGAATTACACAGAAAGAGGTAAACGTAAGAAGATACGTTGGCCGAAACCTAACTGGTTCCTGTGTACCGTCTTCTCTCAGCTGCGCGAACAGCTTAAACTAAACGGTGGCATCCTAACTTGTGCCCATGGACGGACGTCCTCACCTGTGTTCGTGGTCCCCCATGACCAGAGGGGGGTGATGTTAGGTCATGCCAAAGATAAAGATTTGAATGTACATTGTATGAATAGCAAGTGACCATAATGGCACTAACGATCAGTCCTTAGGTTGATGGTCCTGTTTTATCGTGCGGACAGCTAGTTCTGGATGTCGCTTGCAAACTGGTTGATCCACCAGGAGAAGGTGTTATTCATGACTGAGTTTATTGCAGCTCCTCAGACTGAAGAAGTCTTGGATAAAAGAGGAAACGTTTCAACATTTTTTAAAATCTGTCCAGAGGACCTGACTTAACTTTGTTAGACTTACATCAGGACATTATCAGCATAAACAAGATGTAACTTACCAGACTTAATGAGTCTATGTCATATTTGATGGTTGACAAGTGCATTGGCTAGATCTGGACTGATGAACAAACGCCAAGTTTTAGTGGTATTTTGCGGATAAATCTGGACCATAACAGCCTGTTATCAGTCCTTAGCTGAAGACGCAGGTCGTTAGCTCTTGACCAAACGTACCCAGCTCTTTGGGAAAAGTTCACATCTCTTGGAAGTTCCCAGCAAACTCTGAAGCGTTCTCGCACAGTTAGAACTTAAAAAGCAGGAACAAAGAGAGGAGTGAACTTGCCTTATCAGGCCCAAGGTTACGGCCAGAGCAGAGAGAGATTTGTTTAGGGAAAGACAGAGAAGCTGGAGCCTTGTTCATGAAAAACAACGGATTAAACTGTCTTCTTATTTCTAAACAAAACAGTCGGGTCTCTGTGACCCGAGATTTCCCTTTAACACAGCAGTGAACACAGTTTAACTCTTAAAGAATAACACAGCTTAAAAGCACACATCATGAAAATGACAAAAGTTATTCTTTTGATCACATCAGCCTAAAATCAAAGATAGAAATAGTCTCTTTTGGTGACTATATTTATCAGATTATAGCTAAATGAATGATTTTGTAGTAAATGTCTTGCTTTACTGAGAGGTCAGTAAAGGTCATCACTGGACAGTTCAAAAGTACACAGGTGTCTTAAAAGTGGACAAGGTCATGCCCACTACAACGTATATCATGAAAATGACAAAAGTTATTCTTTTGATTACATTAGAATAAAATCAAAGATAGAAATAGTCACTTTTTGAGTGAATCTGTCCTTTGATTTAAACTAATAAAATAAACTGTGTTAAATGTCTGGTTACTGAACGGTCAGTAAAAGTCATCTCTGGAACAGTTCAAAAATACACAGGTGTATCAAAGTGGACACGGTCATGCCCACTACAATAGATAGTCATACTGTGAAACCAAACGTTTCAAAATTGTGTTTTCTCTGCAAATAGAAACTGAGAATTCACTTACCGTTTTTAGTAAGTTTTTTTGTTGTAGATGATGGAGCAACAAGAGGCCTTGTCGTGGTTGAGAACTTTGAACAGTGTTACCAGATCTCGCGACAGAAACAAGCGACAAGCCCTAAACAAGCCCAAAACGGGCCAACTGGCAAGTTCACAGTGTAAAACAAATGCTGTTTTTAAACAGTATAAACATACATTTATTATGGTATTACATGCAAACAGCAAAATTATGCTAAACACTTTGAAGAACATGTCCACTCTAAAAAAATAAACATACATTTTGCATGGTTATACAAATCCCATTGAGCCTCTGGGACTCATTTACAGGAGAGACCTGAATTTTAAACAAAGAGTGATGAGAACAATTGACCACGACAACAACAGACAATCATAAAGGATGCGCACAAATTGAAAAATAACCTAAAAATTGAACAGCTAACCATGCTAAGTGTGCATCCTTTTCTCCCATTTTTTATTATATTTTTTCCCCATATTTCCCCACTTATTGGAGCTCATTTTTGCGTGGTCTTGTCACTCTAGACGAAGAATAAAGAACAATGAATAACAAGCCCAAATAAGCGATTTTACATGCAATTTAAACCCAAGTAACCACTATAAGCGACTACAGAAAATAAAAAGCCCAAAGTAGCTTGTAATAATCGGACTTGGCATCTATGCTCACAGACACCTGTTATTATCTGAGGGGAACAGAAAAGTAACATTCATGAATGCTGGTGAAGATTCTCAGTCGTCAAGGACATGATAAAATCAAAAAAGGCGTTCAATACAGGACAAACAGAGTGGTGTGGTTTATGCAGTCCAGTGCAGCGAAGTCTGCTCAGACCGTTACATCGGAGAAACGAAGCAACCTATCCACAAAAGAATGTCTCAACATAGGAGAGCTACCTCCTCTGGACAAAACTCAGCTGTTCACCTCCACCTCACGGACAAGGGTCACTCATTTGAGGACCAGAATGTTCAAATTTTGGACCGAGAGCACAGATGGTTTGAGAGGGGGGTGAAGGAAGCTTTGTATGTTAAGAGAGAAAAACCTTCTCTTAACAGAGGAGGAGGTCTGAGATTTCAACTTTCTAAGACTTATAACTCAGTTTTGGATTTGATTCCGAAACGTTTTACACTGGATGGGAGCAGGGATGTCTTGTCTGTAAATTAGACTAACAAAGTTTCTCTGAGTAGCCTCTGTTGTTGTTTGGGAGGTGTTTTTTGTCAATTTACATACAGTTTGTGTCTTCTACCAGAGACCTCAAGGGAACCTCCTACTGTTAAGGTGTGATCTTTCAATTTACATGTATGTGTTACAAACCCCCAGGTGTGATGTGTTGTTTTGTTTTGTCAATTTAAATAGAATGGGCATGTTAGGTATTTTGTGGTGTTATTTCAGTTTCCAATTTCATATGTTGGTGCGTGGCTTGTATAAAACTTCTCGTTCTCACAGCTTTCATTCATTCAGAATTGAAAAAGACTTCTGGACAGAAGTCGAAACGTTTTCTGCAACAAATAAAGTCCAGTTGATCCTGTATTGAACGCCTTTTTTGATAACATTCATGAAACAAAAACATTTTTTCCTGACCATCCAGAGAGATTCACTTCATGTTATCAGATTCTGAGTAAGGAGAGTCTGACTGGACGTTGTTACTAGGAGGTGAAGTTGAGAGGAACTGGATGTTTTACAGCAGTCGCATAGGATGTTGATAAAACACGGAATATATTTGGATTTAATGCAAATTAAATGGGAAGTAGAGAAAGTATTACCGGTATACTGCACTGAATACAATTATTGACGATTTAAACTTTTATAATAAGCTTGTTAATTTAAATTAACAACCATAATCGGATCAAAATTAAGTTTAGGCATTTTTGGATAACAAGTCTTAAACAAAATTAGCAGAAATTTATTTTTTGACTTGCCAGTAAATTCTGTCTTTTAAAAGTATAACTAAATTGATAAAACTTTGACACTTATAAAGAATAAAAAAGTATTCTTGTAAAATAGAATTTTGACTAGATTGTAAGTTGAAACACTCAGGTTAAATTCATAATTTTCAACGATTATTAGTATACATTAAAGATGTTTTTTTAGATTTTAAAAAGCTGTTTCACAGTTGGGTAGATTTTAAGAGTTGTTTCCTTTTAGGAGTTATATAATGTAGATACCCGTTGATGTTAATAAGATGTTATTAATATCTTTGATTTAAATAGGTTAAAGAAAACACTCTTCCCAATAATAAAAATGCTTTATTAGAAGTAACTTTTCAGCAAGTAGGTTAAATACGTACAAGAATCCAGCCAACTCCCCAGGAGTAATAAAACACATTTTATTGTTAAAACCTAATTTTGATATTGATTTGCATAAATTATGACCATTAAAGGCAAAAAGAGGTCTGGTAAATTTGAAAGGGAATTAGAATAACATCTCGTTCAACCATGCAATGCATAAGCATTGACAACAGTAATAAGGGTTGTTTTATTCAAACAGATTGGGGTTAGCCCATGCTTTGACTTTTAATAAGTGAAACCACTGAAGAAGTGAGGACTTATCTTAACAATTACGATGAATTGACAACATATGAGGGCATCCCACAGTGCCGTTTTAACATTAAAATTAAAAACAGTACACAAATAAATCCGAGGAGAGGGTGGATCTTAGAAAACTCAATGAATTGGCTAATTATCATTTATGCTATCAAGGTGGTCCTAGAAAACAGTGCATGATATTTTCTGAAATATAATTGGGCTACAATATTTCTGGTTTCAGGTTAAATTGAGGATTTTACTCATACGTAAATTAATGATTTTAGATCTGTTGTTCAGATCAGATTAAAAGGATACATCTGTCGAAGGATTCACTTTTATGTAAATGAACATTTTAAATTCCATTGTACAAACCAGAATTACAGAGGTGACTCTATTCAAGGTAAATGCTTATAGAACATGATTACTTTGAACCTGGTTTGTTAAGGATTTTTACATTTTTCTATTTTCTCTTTTTTTTAAGAAGCAGCCTCACGGTGTTTGTGGAGCGGAGGAGTAAGTCTGATGGATCTCACGGCACTTAGGAGAACACATAGTTAGTAGTACATGCATTAAGATAGGTCCATGTCAAAAACACATGCAACGTCTGATTTTTTGAATTACAGCTACTGTGGTTATTAATTGGATCGGATCAGATTTAATATTAAGGGCATGTCCAGAACTGGCTCACTGTGACTTCACCGAGAACACCATGGCTGGACTCCCAGGTTGCCTTGCACAAAATAAACATTTGAGGGGCTTAAAAACAAAGGCACTGAACGAGGGTGATGCTGGACGAGCAAAAGTCTGTCCACAAAGACTTTCAGCAAAGCAAAGGCAAAGAATTTGTCAAAGAACTGTCAGAATAAGGTCATCAAACACAAATGGCCAGAATATGCGGTCCGGATGTGAAGGATCCTTGAGGATTAAAAATTTAGCACCCAGAAACAAAAAAATCTCACTAGATGCTGTAACAAGAGAGGTCTGAACACGTTCTCCAACAAGAAAATGAGAACAGGTCCTGAAATCACCCACGCCAACTGTCCAGCAAAAGGTCATGCCCCCGTATGGTTCTGTG
>JBBPBX010003443.1:71248-82475 GCA_038048925.1 Garcialebias charrua
AACTCTGTGATGATACAGGGATAATGATCCCAGCTCATAACCCTGAAACAAGTTAATGTTTATATTTTTTGTTTTTGCAGATTAAATTTGTCTCCACAAACATTCATACAATGTTTTGTGGAACTGAAGAAAGGATAGCAGATTGTCCTTGACGGAGTGCATTTTGGTGGGTCTAGTTTGCCACAAAGGGATTGGTTAAAACATTGTTAGAACAATTTTTATAGCTTTGTGCTTTCAAATCTTAGATTGTTTATACCATACCATACCATACCACTTTATTTATAGAGCACTTAAACAGAGGGTTAGGGTGTTGTACAATAGAAACAAACAAGCAAAGCAGACAGGAAAACAAAAAAACAAAAAAACAAAATATAGATATAAATAGCAATGGAAACTAACTAAAATGGTGAACAGTGTATATTGCAGAGAGGATCAAAACAAATCACATCATGTTAAAGGCGAGAGAATAGAAGTGGGTTTTTAAATCGAGACTTAAAGACTGTGAGTGAGGGAGCCTGCCTGACACTCAGTGGCAACTCATTCCTATATATACATGTCTAAAACCTATACTCAGACTGTGTTTTGGTAAATTATAACCCTTAAAAACATAGGTGGAACAGGAACCAGTTTTAATTAGAAAATTTTGGAGTGTTCCTAAAAATAACTAATAATAATAAAGAATAAATCACTAATAACACTGATAATGGCTCATAAAATGGAAACAGCTCATACATTGATTAGATCATCAGTTATACAAAAATAACTTCTTAGATTTTTATATTCAACAGCATAGCCATTTAAAGGATCATTTAAGAAACACGTTGTACTGTAGGATAAATCAGATAAACCTACATACCATATTGCTTTTGTATATGTTGTTTAATAAACAGGTATTGTATATGTCGTTTAATAAACAGGTATTTATTTTTAACAGATCCAAAAAGAAAAAGATGGGGGACGCCCTGGAGTTTGGATCTATTCAAATGGTTGATTTGAAAGGTTGATTTGAAATGTGGTGGTTCTATATTTTTCAACACGACTGACTCTGACTAGACTGGACTTATTTTGAGCTCACGAACCACATGTTTGTATTGTAAATTCTTTATTCTTATATGTCTGTATGCATGTCTATATGTCTGTATGTATGTCTGTATGTCTGTGTGTATGTCTATATGTCTGTATGTATGTATACATGTCTGTATGTCTGTATGTCTGTATGTATGTCATTGTACTTTTCTATTTTGTTGCACGTATGTTTAGACTTTTTCTACAGACTATGAAAAAGGTAAAGTATTTTTTAAGTAAGTATAAAACGTCTCCTGCTACTCACTTACAATGATCATACTAATTAAGAAAACTTACTAATTAAAACTAACCCCTAATCATAATGAGTGATTATTTATTCTCACTGAAGAATGAAATAATTTGTGTATTATTTGTTGTTGTTGTTTTTTTGCCATTAAATACAAATGTTTTAGTTAGTAAAAATGGAATTGTATTCTAAGTTTAAAGAAACAATTATTATTGTAGCCAATTACAGAATTTAGTTTAAGTTAACAGATTTGACTCACTAAGGAGTTACCCACAGTTTGGCCTTCCCCAAACCACAAATGGCTCATGAGATCCAAAGGCCTTAAAGTCCATGACCCACCATGTTTTCAAATTGCATCGCCATTAATATTTATTAGTTTATTTAAAAATAATACAGGAGCGTTTATTTATATTGTAGAGAAATAATGCAAAATGTGTTATTTCATGATTTATAGCAGATTTTAGCAGAAGCTCCGGGAAGATCTGCCCCTCTCCAAATATGGGCATTCACATCACTAAAGATTCCGCCTTGGAGTTACAGGCGGAGTTTTAATAAGCCTTCATCAACTTCCATGACCGCTGCTCTAAGAGAGGAAAAAAAAAAGAGAAGCGGTTGCTCACTGATGTCTGTCATATTCTGAGCAGCATCCACGTAGACATACTAGTTTAATTCGCTTATCGCGACAAATTCATTCATTTCCGCATCGGCTTTTTAACACTGGGACTACCAGGATTTTTTAATTAGTACAATATTTACCAGATGTAGCCAATTGGCTCATCCCTTGAGATACTGATCAAGCTGCAGACTTTTCTTCTTAATGTAAATGAAGGGGGTGATGGGTGTTCTTAACAGTTTGAAAATGCCTTGTGGGCTTGGGTCCATTGTTTGTGAATGAATGGCAAACATTCCAATGTAATTGGCTAATGGCTGCACCTTCTGCAACATTTTGGCTCACTGGCAGATTCACATGTGTTGTGACAAATGTAGAAAGGAGATGTTGTGTATATATATATATATATATATATATATATATATATATATATATATATATATATATATATATATATATATATGTACATTACAACATATAATTTCATTTGAGCTGCTTCCTTCAGGGCGAAGGTACGGCCTTCCTTTATTCTCAAGAAACAGAACAAAATTTTCTTTCATACCACAAGCAATTAAATCAATAAATAATACTAAGGTATCATGACTTACTGAGCACAAATGTCTTGGCTACACCTTCTGCAACATTTTGGCTGACTGGCAGATTCACATGTGTTGTGACAAATGTAGAAAGGAGATGTTGTATATATATATATATATATATATATATATATATATATATATATATATATATATATATATATATATATATATATATATATATCTGACTCTGGAGAGGAGATGTTGTGTATATATATATATACATACAGTATCCCTCGACTTATGGTGGCCTCGACTTACAACGTTTCGGCTATACGAACGTGTGCAGAAATGAAACTCGTTCGTAAGTCGGGGATCAATTGTACAATCCCACCTTCAGATAAAAGTGGCCAATACAGGTAGTCCTCGACTTACGGCGTTTCGGCTATACGAACGGGTGTAGAAATGGAACTCGTTTGTAAGTCGGGGATCACCTGTACAATCCCGCCTTCAGATAAAAGTGACCAATACAATCCCACCTTCAGATAAAAGTGGCCAATACAGGTAGTCCTCGACTTACGGCGTTTCGGCTATACGAACGTGTGTAGAAATGGAACTCGTTCGTAAGTCGGGGATCACCTGTACAATCCCGCCTTCAGATAAAAGTGACCAATACAGGTAGTCCTCGATTTACGGCGTTTCGCTATACGAACGGGTGTAGAAATGGAACTCGTTCGTAAGTCGGGGATCACCTATACAATCCCACCTTCAGATAAAAGTGGCCAATACAGGTAGTCCTCGACTTACGACGATTCGGCTATACGAACGGGTGTAGAAATGGAACTCGTTCGTAAGTCGGGGATCACCTGTACAATCCCGCCTTCAGATAAAAGTGACCAATACAATCCCACCTTCAGATAAAAGTGGCCAATACAGGTAGTCCTCGACTTACGGCGTTTCGGCTATACGAACGGGTGTAGAAATGGAACTCGTTCGTAAGTCGGGGATCACCTGTACAATCCCCCCTTCAGATAAAAGTGACCAATACAATCCCACCTTCAGATAAAAGTGGCCAATACAGGTAGTCCTCGACTTACGGCGTTTCGGCTATACGAATGGGTGTAGAAATGGAACTCGTTCGTAAGTCGGGGATCACCTGTACAATCCCGCCTTCAGATAAAAGTGACCAATACAATCACATTATACATATATATATATATATATATATATATATATATATATATATATATATATATATATATATATATATATATATATAATATATATATATATATATATATATATATATATATATATATACATATATATGGTAAATGGAGCTTATTTATATAGCGCTTTCCAGCCCCCTGTGAGGGACCCCAAAGCGCTTTACAATACCAACCATCCACCCATTCATACACACATTCATACACCGGTAGCGGTGACTGCCATGCAAGGCGCCTTCCAGTCCTATCGGGAGCAACTCGGGGTTAAGTGTCTTGCCCAGGGACACAACGACACATGGTGTGAGTAACCGGGATTCGAACCTCCAGCCTTCCGATCGGGGGATGACTGCCATTACCACCACACCACGGCCGCCCATAATATATATATTATATTTATATATATATATACATATATACATATATATACAGTACATATATATACATATATATATATATATATATATATATATATATATATATATATATATATATATATATATATATATATATATATACATACTGTATATATGTGGGTGCATGTATGTATATATATAATATATATATATATATATATATATATATATATATATATATATATATATATATATATATATATATATTTATATATTTATATACACGATCCTGTGTACATACTCTCGTTTTCATCACATGTACCACATGTGGTGCAAATGACGATAAAGACTCTCTGACTCTCTGACTCTGATGTATAAATATGCCCCCAAGGCCTCATCCACACCAACAGAATGGCCTCATATACATACCAATGGCTGCAAAAATGCTAATTCAATGAGCCATTTGACTAACTCCCATGGGAACTATAGTTAGAATATCCGAATGGCTCGCATGTGGTAGTGCTAGTGTTAATCTCTCCCCTGACCAGACAGGTCGGGAGTAGAAAGGCAGCTGCGGCGCGGAGCTCTAAGTGCGCGGGCTTCCCCGTGCTCTCCCGTGCTTCCCCGTGCTCCAGCAACAAGGCTGGGACAGAACCGAGCCCCGGCACGAACTTCAAAGCTGACGCAGCGGAACGGGGAGCCAGGGAGAAGACGGGAGAAGCCGCGCGGCTCGCTCCTCTCTGGGCAGAGGAGAGGAGAGCAGCCAGCAACAGTCGCAGCGGTGTTATATCTTATTAAAAAGGTCTATAAAATAAATAAAAAATAAAAACAGACCACTGGTCCAGCTGTACACAAAAATGCACCAGGAAATATGCAGTTTTACTCTCACTCTCATAAACCTCCATGGAAACTCATCCCTTCCTTCTGGGTGGAGACGTGACAAAAGTCACTCCACACTTCGACACTTTTCGGCCGCGTTTCCGGATTCATTCGGGACTCGGTTTTTTTTTGTTTTGTTTTTTAACCCTCGCCTGGCCCAAATGCAAAAATGAAAATAGACGAAATATTCTACTACAGTAATAGTTCAATATGGTGAATTGTTACTGTCATGGTGGGTGTTGTCCTTTAAAGTTTTATTTAACAATTTGAAAGTTTTTTTTTGTGTCCAGTTCTTCTCTCAAAAGACTACAGATTTCCAGAATTCCTTTAGGAGTTGCCAGTGATGCTAGTGAATCCCGCCTTGGAACTAGGTCCTGCTAGGGACGGCTGAAAATGAGGGTGAACGGGACCCCAACAGGTGGTGGAAAGAACGCGTCATCTTCTCGAGAGAAAGAGCAGCAGCTGTTACAACTAAGGCCGGTGCAACCCTGAAAAAGAAGTTTGGAGCAATCGCTGAGCCAGTTTTGAGATGGATATGGTCAGAGCAAAGCTCTCCACTTTGTCAGGACAAGTGACCTGACTACCCTATGCCACCCACAATTCAGGTTTGCGACCTGCTACTGTGCCCGCAATCCATCACCCATGCCTGAATGGACTAAACACCTAGGAACAGGCAGCTGGACAAGACAAGATTACATGAAACCACTGTCTGAAGAAGTGAAGGATGCCCATCAAACTGCCTGATGCCCTCCGTCCACAGGACTCACAAATCCCCCCTCCAAGAAAAACTGAACTTAAACAAAAGCTCTATCCCAGATGAAATGAACTTATTCCACAGACAAAAGCTTTCCCCCAAGCAGAACTGAACTGATCCCACAAGCAAAAGCTCTCCCCCCGAAGAAAAACTGGACTTGAACAAAAGCTTTCTCCCAAGCAGAACTGAACTGATCCCACAAGCAAAAGCTCTCCCCCAGAAGAAAAACTAGACTTGAACAAAAGCTCTCCCCCAGAAGAAAAACTGGACTTAAACAAAGACCCCCCCCCTCCCAGATGAAATGAACTTATGCCCAACAACTTATGCCACAAACAAATCCCCAAGGAACAGAAAGAACTTATTCTGAAAACGGGACACACACACACACATACACACACACAAAAAGAAGATGGATAATATGAAGAAGAATGGTTGATCTATTTCATTTTTTAAGTTCAAGACCGTTGTTTTCGCTTTCCTGGGCATTAGTTAATATCAAAGCAATTTCAAATCAACTGAAAACTGATTTTATTTTTGTGCCCATAAAGGGCTATTTTGTTGTGTGTTTGAGAATTATTTCCCACATTTTTGAGAGTGTATTAGTTCTGTTTAATTGTTTGACACAACTTACCGGTAGATATATTGGTTCTTTTTATTTGTTTAACACAAATTAAATTAAATAGATTAGTTATTTTTTAAATATATATATGCTTCTTCTTAAAAGTTTTATTTCTTTGGAAAAACGTTTGGTTTTTGTGATTAAATAGACTAATCCCTGCTAAATATATTATTCCTTTTAAAACTTTGACATAAGACATGAAATGAGACCATACTCACTGCAAAATTATCCTCAAATCTTTATTTCTCTCAAGCATTGAAATAAGTCATGACATATGACAAACAACACTCCAGAGTTCTCCTAAACTTTCTAATCTCTCAAACCATCCTAAAAAGGTGATCCTGTGTTGTCGAGCCGTTACTGTGGAGGCACAGGACGGTGGTGTGAGTTTTTTGCCCCTGATTAGAAATTCGGCCTCAGGGTCACCACTCACATAATTAAATTTTATATGATAAGAGGATGGAATGATGGAGATGTTCAACATTTATCATCTAAAACTAATTACTCTGACATAATAAATACCTAGCTCACTTATATCAAATATAGGTGTTCCCAACATACACTTATATTTGATAGTACAAACATGTTTGCTTGTTTTTCTCCTTGATATAGAAAAGAAAAAGTCTTCTAGCCTTGACAATGTTTGGATTAGATGTTCTTGTAGGGTCAGAACTATGACTTGTTTGTTTTATCTGTAAGACGTCAGAGCTTGTCAACTCCATATCCTTCTTGTTTAAATAGCTTGTCATATCCAGCACAATTCGGATTTGTGCTGGACAATGCATTTGAGACCAAACTAAGTTTCAAAAGACATTAAAAAGCCTTCCCCTTTGCAAAGTTGTTTTGTCTGTGTTAACACAATTCTCTTGTTTATCTTCTGTGGTTTTTATTAAGGTAACAGGGGTTTAAAATCCCCATCAGAGGGGTCAGAGGAAAGAGCATTGGGGGCACCCGTGGATACGGGGGAGGACTGGGAACGGAAGGATTTAATCTAAATGAATTGAGTGCAGTTGGAGAGATAAGAGTTGAACCAGTCTAACGGAGTACCTGAGATGCCAATGGAGATTAGTCTGTTGAGGAGGATAGAATGACAGATGGTGTCGAAGGCAGAACTTAAGTCAAGAAGAATGAGGATGGACCAGAGTCAGCAGCAAGAAGAAGGTCGTTAGTCATTTTTATTAGAGCTGTTTTGGTGCTATGGTGGGGATGAAAACCGGATTGAAACTCTTCATAAATGTTATTGTTGGACAGGTGTGAGTGAAGTTGACTAGCAACAGCTTTTTCAAGGACCTTAGAAATAAAGGGCAGATTGGAGATCGGACAAAGATTACTGAAGTTGGTAAAGTCAAGACCTGGTTTCTTGATGATGGGGGTGATGGCAGCAGATTTGAAGGCTGTGAGAACAATGCCAGAGGTTAGGGAGGAGTGGATGATATTAGTGATGATAGGGAGCAGAGACGGGAGACAGATTTAACAAGAAATGTGGGAAATGGATCAAGTTGACAGGATGAGGACTTAGGCCCTGTTTACACGGACACAATGGGGGGAAACGGAGGTTTTGGGTATGTTAATTAGAGGAAAAGATTTGCGTTGACACGGGCAAATTCTAGTGTTTACATGCGTCCGTAGGTTTCTCATGAATCTGCTGTAGTTACCATGCCGAGTCATTAGTTGGCACTGTGACTTTTGACATTCACCTAATGCGCATGCGTGCTACTTCAGTCTGCTCTTTTCTTCTGTGCTAAAAGTTAAGCTAACACAACGTAACACGTTAAAGCTGAATTTTGGATAAGAGTCGACAGATTTGACACCAAACGGGACCCGCTTCATCTAACAAGCTCCACACCAGTCGCTGATTGGACCAGAACCGAGTCGACGCTGTCGGACTTTAGTCCTTGATAATCAGCTGATTTACAGCAGGTAAACAACGTTCTTAATAATGTTTACTTGTGTTTACTTTGATCACACAACAACCAACTGAGTGAGTTTTATTTTTTTCCTGCGAGGTCGAGAAGCTGTCCTTTCACCAAACGGACCGGTTCGGATGGGACCAGTATGAAAACGCAGCAGAGTCCAGTTCAATAACGTAGTTATAGTTCATTTAACATGTTTATAGTGTTCAGTTTAATTCTCAATGTTTGTGTAGCTTACAGTTTGTGGTGTTGAATAAATAAATAAATAAATAAAAAATAAACCTGGTGTCTTCATTTTCAACTTTAATAATACACAGCATGTTACAAATCATTTAAATGACCTAAGGAGTCCAGACAACTTCATTTAGCTCAGATAACTTTATATATCTCCCACGCTAACATAAATATTGTTTATTATTGTTAAACTGTTATTATTTAGCACATATGTTATTGTGCAGCGTTACACGTGAAATGTCACCTGCCTCGTACAATGTACAGTGATATAAGAGCTGGATCAGACTGTGTCTCTTCCAACACAGATGCAAGTAATTCACGTGTAGATTAATTAAATATGAGACTCAAAATATATTCAATCAGTCATTGTTCAAAAAGCGGTGCGTCTCCGCCGTCATTACTGTTGACAGAAATGCCGGCTGTCCGCACGTGCGTGCAGCGTGCATGTAGGTCAAACAAAAGCTCAGCGGGAGATGTTTATGTTATCAACGGGGGGTCAGCAAAAAACCTGCACTGTGAGAGGTGGGTTCAGAAACCTTCAGATTCAAAGAGGGGGGCCACTGGTGTTGTGTAAACGATTAGCAGAACCACAAAGAGAAAGGAGCGGTTTCACTCAAAATACGCACCATGTAAACGGCCCCTTAGACTTGCTGATAATAGCCCCTTTCATAAGTCAAATCCACGCAATTGCCGCATAGACCAGTCTGGCTTTATTATTCCCCGGGTCATTCATAATACCACAGTTGAAGGTGGGCAGGTCCCGCTCACATAAACATGTTCATAAATGAAGCCGCAACGCGGCTCCAAAAGAGGCGTGGAACAGAACTCAGCTGAGCATGAACTCAGTGTGTGAGTGCTATGTGTACGCGCGCGCACACACAGCTGCTCTGCTGCAGAGAGAGAGAGAGAGAGAGAGAGAGAGAGAGAGAGAAACAAAAGAGCAAAATTAACTTTTAAAAGTTGTCGTTTCGTGTCATTTTTAATATTTCCTCAGTAATAAATCTGCTTGTTGATTAATCCTGCGGTCGCTCACTGATATCATCATATTCTGAGCGCGGATCCGCGGTTGCATTCACAAGTGGGTCTGCTCGACTCGGGTCCGGATCTGACACTACCTCTGCTCCCGGATCAAGGGCGCATCAGAGGCGAGTAAAATTTACTCGGTAATCCGCCTTCGTGTTTTTTTCTGAATGCTCGTTGGAGGACTGTACACGTATCAGGCCCGGACTGAGCCGTCTTATGAAAGGAGCTAGTGTCAGCAATGTCATCAGCAGAGGGGAGGGAGAAGACAGAGAAAGGGAGGGAGGGAGGGAGGGAGGAGTTCAAAATAGATGCTGGGGCCAGTATTTGGTCCAAGGTGTTTATGAATTGAAATAATCTTTTCATTGAAGTATGTCATCAGGGAGTTGCAAAATTCTGTGGAAACCATGTGAGAGGGTAAAGAGTTGGGAGGTGAGACAGAACAGGGAAAGAGGGAGAACAATGTCTTTGAATTGCCAACATTTGAACTGATGATGTCAAAGAAGTAGCTGGATTTGGCTTGAGAAACTGTTCTTGTAATGGATGATGTGGTTTACATAAAATTCCTTGTGAATTGTGAGACCGGATTTTTTATAAAGACGCTCTAGCCGCCGACCTTTGGTTTTCATGGAACGGAATTCTGGAGTGAACCAGGGAGCAGAGTTGGAGAAGGAAACAGTCCGGGTTTTCAAAGGAGCAACAGAGTTAAGGATATTGGTGAGGCTGTTGTTGTAGAATGTGACAAGATCATCTGGGTTGGAAGAATTCAAGGTGAAGAAGGTATTATTAATATGAGTTAAACGAGTGTCATGGTTGATATTCTTGACATTATAGAAGGAAAGAGTGCGTTGAGGTTTCTCTGAGGAAAATTTAAGATTGACATTGAATGAAATCATCAGGCAATCAGTAAATGGAAGTTCATCAGAAGAACAGTTAAGAGGAGAAAGTCTGGAGCAGCAGAGTAAGTCCAAAGTGTGACCCATTATGTGGGTTGAAAAGTTGATGAACTGTTGGAAGCCACCGTTGTCAAGGCAGGATGTGAAGTCTCTGGTGGGGGGTTGTTGTCTTCATCCATATGTATGTTGAAATCGCCCAGCAAGATAATGTTGGGTGAAAGAGCTGATAAATGGCTGATTACAGCAGTAAAGTCATTCATGGAGTTGTTTACTTTTGGCGGGCGGTAAAATGCGGCAACAACGGTGGGGGTCGGGCCTGTGAGTAGACACACAGAGTGTTCGAAGGAGGGGAGTGAGGTGTGTGAACCGGCGTGACCTTCCAGTTCTCGGGGTGAATTATCACGAGACCTCCTCCCCGGCCCAACTCTCGGGATTTCGTGATGTAAACAAACCCCGGTGGTGTAGACTCATTCAGATGAAAAAAGTAATTTTGTTGTTGCCAAGTTTCTGTTAAACAGATGAAATCCAGCATTCGGTCAGATATTAGATAGTGAATAAGCTGACCTTTGCCCATGAGTGAGCGAATGTTCAGAAGTCCAAACTTTACGGAGGAGGCAGAGGTAGTGACTGGAGCGTTAGCCGACCGAGCTAGGTTGGCTAACGTGCTGCTAATGTTAGCCAAGCATTGCGGCGTGTAGAATGGCGAGAGTCAGACCAGATGGAGGATATGGGATTAGCCTCATCAGCGTTGAGTCTACGGCAGGAGCCCCGGTGAATGTATCTCCGACGAGGGTGGAAGGCAATTTCCTGAAGAGGGAGCATAGGCGGGACGGCCGGTAGGAAACAAAGACGAAGGAGCTCGACAGCTGAGTAGT
>JBBPBX010003444.1:0-14039 GCA_038048925.1 Garcialebias charrua
TCTGGTCATTCCCAAGAGTAAGAGGAAGCTTCGAGGAGAAAGGGCCTTCTCTGTTAGTGGCCCTATGGAATGCTCTGCCTTTGCACATTTGACAGGCTTACTCACTGTCCATTTTTAAAACCCATCTGAAAACTCATCTCTACTCATTGGCCTTCAACCCAACTGAGACATGATTTTACTTCATTTTTAGTGATATTGATTTTATCTGTTTAACTTGTTGTATTATTGTGTTTTAAATTGAGTTGTTGTTTTTTTTGTTCACTGTGTGCTTGGCTTTGTAGCTCTGTTTTTTTATGCTCTCCTTGATCTTGTTTGTAACTGATGTTCAGCACTTTGTTTCAGCTGTGGATGTGTTAAAGCGCTTTATAAATAAAGTTGATGATGATGATGAAAGACAAAGCATTTAATTTTTTGTTTGCTTGTTTTGGTTTTTGAATGTCCAGAGGAACCAACGTAACTTTTTAAATACAAGCACATTATTATTAGTAGTATTAAAAAGATCTATTAACTTCATTTTCTTAAATGCAAAACCTCTACACTTCCTGTGAAAAGAAAACAAAAAAAAGAAACAAGTATTTTTGTCCACTGAAAAGTTGAACACTTGTTAGGTTCCTGAAGCATAAAAAAGGAAGCAAATACAAATAATTTCTTTGAATCACACAGTTATGTCACCGTTTATTTTCTTGGTGCTCGCTCCTTAATATGAACTGTCAAAACCTGTTTTAGTTGGTTTTTATAAATAAATAAATAGATAATAATAATCGGGCAGCACGGTGGCGCAACTGGTAGAGCTGCTGCCTCTCAGTGAGAAGGTTGCCGGTTCAAATCCCGGTCCGGGGGCCTTTCTGGGTGGAGTTTACATGTTCTCTATGCGTGGGTTTCCTCCGGGTATTCCGGTTTCCTCCCACAGAACAAAAACATGCATGTTAGGCTGATTGGTGACTCTACATCGTCCCTAGGTGTGAGTGAGAGAGTGAATGGTTGTTTGTCTCTATGTGTCCATGTGGTGGACTGGAGACCCATCCAGGGTGTACACCGCCCCTCGCACTGTGATTGCTGGACATGGGCACTGGCGACCCCCGTGACCCAAAATGGAAAAAGCGGGTAAAAGATAATGGATGGATGGATAATAATAATCCTGAAATAGTTTTATTTCTGATAATTCTAGATTTTATTCTGTTGTCTACTAATTCTAAAGTGCAAGTAGAATCTGGGCCCAGAAATGTTCTTGCCCCAGAGCTCAAATATGACTTTTTGTCAACACATTTTAGACGCTGCATCACTGAGAGAGGCACGAAGGGGAAAAAACAACAGCCCAAAACTAAAGACAATAATGATGAATCTCCTTCTTCTCACCTCCTCCTTTATTTCCCCATGCAGCCTCGGTAGCATTGCAAAAGCATCTGTAGGTTCTAGGGTTTCAGACTCTTAAAGGACAACACCCACCATGACACTAACAATTCACCATATTGGACAATTACTGTAATTTATTATTAGGTCTATTTTCATTTTTGCATTTGGGCCAGGCGAGGGTTAAAAAAACAAACAAAAAACAACCCACTCCCGAATGAATCCGGAAACCTGGCCGAAGAGTCCCGAAGTGTCATGTGACTTTTGTTACATCTCCACCCAGAAGGCAGAAGGTAGGAGTGAGTTTCCATGGAGGTTTATGAGAGAGAGTGGGAGTTAAAACTGCATATTTCCTGCATATTTCCTGGTGCATTTGTGTGTACAGTATATGGACCAGCGCTCTGATTTTATTTATTATTTATTTTATAACACCACTGCTGACCGTAGCTGCTCTCATTCATTCTGCCCAGAGGAGCGAGCCGCGAGCCACGCGCGTCTCTGGCTCCTCGTTCCGCTGGTTCCTCGTTCCTTTGAAGTTCCTCGTGCCGGTGTAATTTGCTCCCTCGAGTGTATGTATTTGCTCTCGTCAGCCTTGTTGCGGGGAGCACGGGGGGAGCATGCGCGCAGAGCTCAGCTGCGCGGCTGCCTTTCTGGTCACGGGGGAGAGAATAAAAAGTCGATGCGGAAATGAATGAATTTGTCGCGATCAAACAAATTAAACTAGTATGTCTAAGTGGATGCTCGCTCAGAATATGATAGACATGAGTGAGCGACAGCAGGATTAATCAACACAGGCAGCTTTAGGGAATATTTAAAAATGCTTCCTTTTTCTTTTCCTCGCTCGCCTGTAACTCCAAGGCGTCACTTTGGTGACGTGAATGCCCAAGTGAATGCCCATATATGGAGAGGGGCAGATTTTCCCGGAGCTGCATGCTAAAATCTGCTATAAATCATGAAATAACACATTTAGCGTTATTTCTCCACAATATAAGTAATCGCTCCTGTATTATTTTTAAATAAACTAATAAATATTAATGGCGATGCAATTTGAAAACATGGTGGGTGTTGGACTTTAAGAATGGGCCAATTTTAAATCATGCAGCCACATCCAACAGGCTGAAAAGCCACGCAGCCCTCACAGAAGCCATGTTATTAGAACCAGTTTTTCCCTCCTCCTCCTCTTGAAGTTCTTTTATTTCCCTCAAACCTGGTCCTGGGCAGCTGGAGACCAGAACTTTGGCGGACTGCAGTGTTGGATGTTGTTTGGGTACCAAAGAGGATGAGGATGGACGAGGTCACAGACCTCATAGAGGGCAGAGTGACAGAGTGGAAAGAAATATGATACTGTAGTATGGATGGATGGGTCTGTGAAAGTCACACTGATTAAAAGTTGGCACATTACTCAAACTCTACATCTATAATTAAAGGTGCTATGTGTAACTTTCTGTAGAGCGCAGAACTTAGAAATATTTTCAACAGGCAAAGCATTCTGATCCCTCCCCCTCAGAGCCATATATGGCTCTGCTCCCCCTGGCCCTGCTGAAATTCAAATTCAAGCTCTGTTTTTATTGGCTGGTTAATGGCGGGTCAGTTTGTGTTTTTAGTGTTTTTATAAATGCTGATAGAGAAGCAAGGGGACTATAGTTTTTTTCAGAGATTACTTTGTCTAACATCAGTCTGTCAGGAGATACAAAGTGCTGGACAAACAAACACGTAACAGGCAATACAGACAATGAAGTACAACACGAAAAACATAAAAACATTGCAGATCATAAGTAAAACGATCAAATATAAATATGTTAAAAATATATTGTTAGAAAAGTTACAGACTGCACTACAAAGTTACATAGTGCAGCTTTAACTATATATCTTCATTGCTTATCCAGTGATTTGGAGTGTAAAGGATGTACGCAAACAAGGTATCAAAAGCAATACTCAAACCTTTATTTAGAAATAAGCATAAAAACAGGTCTGTCGTTAAACACGAATCCATCCAGCACTAAACTCAAAGAGCTTCTCAGTTTAAGTACCGTAATTTCCGGTCTATAAACCACTACTTTTTTCACAGTCTTTGAACCCTGCAGTTTATCAAAGTCAAAGTCAAAGTCAACTTTATTGTCAGAACTGCAATATGTACAGGACATACACAGGACCGAAATTGTGTTTCTCTCAGTCCCTCGGTGCAACAGTAACCATCTAAACACTAAACACTAAAACATTTAATAAACATAAGCATAAAATAGTAAAAAAGTGTAACACTGTCCTGAGTTTTTTCATAATAGTATAAAAGTATGAAAATTTACACCAACACTGAAACACCAAACACCCCTAAAACACCAAACACCCAATGAACATAAGCATAAAATGAAATAATAAAAGTGTAATACTGTCCTGAGTTTTTGCATAGTAGTATGAAAAGTATAAAAACGTAAATCTATAAAATAAACTGAAGTTTCTAGCATTGACATTTGCAAAGAGTGGCACAGCAGCATAAGAGTTAATGTACACAGTATATGTATGAGGTAGTTGATGTTGGTATAGAGGCAAAGTGGCATATGTAGTGAGGCACATAAGGCACATTTGGCATCCTTAGATAAGGCTAGTCAATGCTGTGGCTAATTAATAGATCAATTTTTTCAGGACCGGCCAACGAGTTTCCTACTGCCAAAAACATTCAGCTTCATCACACCCGGGCGCTCACTTTCAAGTTTGATTCAATTCAAACATACTTTATTAATCCCAGAGATAAATTAAACGTTGTAACTCTTCATCCTGGTTTCATTAAAGAGTTGTTCTAGATGCTGTGAGCAGGAAGGATCTCTTGTACTGGTCTGTCTTACAGAGGATCTGAAGAAACCTCTGACTGTTGTTGTATGTCAGTCTGATGAAGAGGATGATGAGGGTTGTCTACAATGTTCTTCATTTTATGAGGAATCCTTTTTTGTACAATCATCTCCAAATGTTCTAGAGGAGTCTCCAGAACTGAGCCAGCCTTCTTTATGAGCTTGTTGATCTTTTTAAAGTCACTTGCTCTGGTGCTGCTACCCCCCAGCAGATGATAGCAGAAGAGACAGCACTCTCTACAACAGACTTGTAGAAGATACACAGCATCTTGCTGCAAACATTGGAGGACTTCATCTTCCTGAAGATGTACAGTCTGCTCTGTCCCTTCTTGTAGACGCTTCACTGTTGCATTTCCAGTCCATTCTGTTGTTCAGGTGAACCCCAAGGTATTTGTACTTCTCCACCACCTCCACTTCTTCTCCCATGATGGAAATAGTGTTGGACCTGTTCCTGTTTCTCCTGAAATCTACAGTCATCTCCTTTGTTCTGTTCCCATTCGAGATGAGATGATTGTTTCCACACCATGTCACAAAGTGGTCCACCAGTTCCCTGTACTCAGCTTCTTGTCCTTCTCTGATACACCTGACCACTGCAGGGTCATCTGTATATTTCTGCAGATGACAGTAGTCTGTTTTGTACTGGAAATCTGAGGTGTACAGAGTGAAAAGGAATGGTGAGAGTACAGTTCCCTGTGGTGCTCCTGAGCTACTGACCACCTGGTTAGACACACAAACTGTGGTCTGTTTGTCAGGTAGTCTTTGATCCAGGTGATGAGGCCTCCACCTGAGTCTTCTGGAGTTATAGATGTTATAGATCATGGATCTATAACGTGGAGTTATAGATCATAGCTGCAAATGCATGTCTCTCTTGACGGGAGGATCCTCATGACTTTATTTTACTGTTTAACACACACACACACACAGGGTGGAAGAGGAGGGGGGGTATCCTCCCTCCCTATTATATCCTTTTTAATAAATCCTATAGTTACGGTTGGCTTGTTATGCTGTCTTAAGCTTAGCCAAATTGACCTCATGTCCTTAAATGAATTGTTAAAATTGAAAAGTTTTCATTTGATACTATTTCTATCTTAACATGATTCATGACCTGCCATTGTGTATCTGTTCTTATGAAACACAGCCGCTCAACGCAAATGGCTGCTTGTCCTGAGCCTGGTTCTGTTAAAGGTTTCTTCCTCATGAGGGAGTTTTTCCTTTCTACTGTCACCTTCATGCTTGTTCAAGATGACAGTTCTGCAATGGAGTTAAACTCAAAGCAGTCTGCTCCTCAGATAAATAATGCCAACTTAATGTTATATATTAATGTTTCTGTTCAGTGCCCTCAGATGACTTCTGTTTTGACTTGGCACTATATAAATAAACTGAATTGAATTGAAAAGAAACTGAACTGCATGATCACAGTTATGTCCAAACTCATGAATACACCAACTTCTCTTCAAATCCTGGATTTTATTACTTTTGCTCCTACATGCTGAAAAAGGGCGAGTAACACAAAAAACCTGCTCTCTGCCATTTAATATAACTGCTTTTAGTAGGGGTGTAATGGTATACTAAAATCACATTTCGTTTCGGTTCAGTTTCAAGGAGGGCTTGGTTTGTTTAAGTTTCAGTACAAAAAAGGCCAAAATAACGACTTAGAAAATGTGTTTGTATTTGGCCTCATTGTCTTTCCACCAAAGAAGAGGGTCAGCTTCAAGGGAAGGGCACCCTGAAGCTTTGTACTCACAACCTCTTCTTAGACCGGCTCCCAAAGGGACTTGCTACTTCCCACCCGTCCCTGGAAAAGTTCACCAGAGTTCAGTTATCACAGACTTCTTAGCTGGAGGTGATCTGGTGGATGATTTCCCTGAAGAAGACTCAGCTGTTATCTCAGTGACATCCTCAGACTGCAAACAACACGGAGATAAAAAAAATTGAGTTGCCGTATTTTCCGCCCTATAAGTCACCCCGTCCTATAAGTCACATTGTCCATTTATGTCCAATAATTTGGAAAAATCCATTAATTTGTCGCTCCACCATCATTCCAGTCCCCAAGAAACCCTCCATCACAGGACTGAATGACTACAGGCCCATCGCCCTAACATCTGTGGTCATGAAGTCCTTTGAACGGCTGGTCCTGACCCACCTGAAGGACATCACTGGACATCTGCTAGACCCCCTGCAGTTTGCCTACCGGGCAAATAGGTCAGTGGATGATGCAGTCAACATGGGACTGCATTTCATCCTGCAACATCTAGACCACCCGGGGACTTATGCAAGAATCCTGTTTCTTGATTTTAGTTCAGCATTTAACACTATTGTCCCAGACATTCTCTCCACCAAACTCTCCCAGCTCACTGTTTCTCCTGCCATGTGTCAGTGGATCACCAGCTTCCTAACAGGTAGGACGCAGCAGGTGCAGTTGGGGAAAATCATGTCCTCCTCACAGTCCATCAGCATTGGTGCCCCTCAGGGTTGTGTGCTCTCTCCACTGCTCTTCTCTCTATACACCAATGACTGCACCTCTAATGACCCGTCTGTTAAACTCCTGAAGTTCGCAGATGACACTACAGTCATTGGACTTATCAGTGATGACAACGAGTCTGCGTACCGACAGGAGGTGGAACGACTGATGTCCTGGTGCAGCCTGAACAAACTGGAGCTGAACACACTGAAGACAGTAGAGATGAGAGTGGACTTCAGGAGACACCCCCCAGAACTGCTGCCCCTCAAAATCTTCAACAGCCCCGTGTCTACGGTAGAGTCCTTCAGGTTCCTGGGAACCACCATCTCACATGACCTGAAGTGGGAGCACAACATCACCTCCATCCTCAAAAAGGCCCAGCAGAGACTGTACTTCCTACGCCAGTTGAGGAAGCTGGACCTGCCTCAGGAGCTGCTGATCCAGTTCTACACTGCAGTCATTGAGTCCATCCTGTGTACATCCATCACAGTCTGGTTTGGAGCAGCCACAAGGCAGGACAGGAACAGGCTGCAGCGAACAGTGAGGACAGCTGAGAAAGTCATTGGGGCTTCACTGCCCTCCATTCAGGACTTGTACCACGCAAGAACCAGGAAACGGGCTGGAAAAATCATCACAGACTCCACACACCCGGGTCACAACATGTTCCAACTTCTCCCGTCTGGCAGACGCTACAGATCTCTGTCCACTAAGACTGCCAGACACAAAAACAGTTTCTTCCCCCAGGCCATCACCATCATCAACAGCTGATCATCAGACATCTATCAGCGTGACCCCCAACCCATTCACAACCCCCATGTGATGTGAATCCTTCTGTATTTTGTGTATTATTTATAAGTAAGGATGGACCATTTGTCTCCTCCAGGCTCGACTACTGCAACTCCCTGTTTATTGGAATCCCTGGCAAAAACCTTCAGAAACTTCAATATATTCAAAACAGTGCAGCAAGGATTTTATTGAGAGCTCGTAAATTTGAACATATTACACCCATTCTCCATAACCTCCATTGGCTTCCTGTCACCTACAGAATTCAGTACAAAACTGCTCTCATTACACATCAATGCTTACACGGAACTTCACCAGATTATCTAAAGGACATTCTTGCACCATATTCATCCACCCGGTCTCTACGATCACAGAACAGTAATCTACTTCACATTCCACGAACCAAATTAAGGACCATGGGAGACCGGGCATTCTGTGTGGCTGCCCCCCGCCTATGGAACTCCCTCCCTGACTACCTGAGAGCTCCACAGTCACTGGTTGACTTTAAAAACGGCTTAAAGACTTTTCTTTTTAAGCAAGCATACTCTGCCTCCACATGATTTTATCTTTGATCTTAGTTGATATTATCATTATTTTAATTGATTTATTATTGATTTTTGTTGTTTTATCATTGATTTTACTTGATTTTATCACTTGTTTTTATTTGATCTTTGATTTTAGTTGCACTTTTTAGCACTTTTTTTTGTTAATGAAAAGTGTGTTATAAATTAAATTCATTATTATTATCATTATTATTATCCTTACACCTAGATGCAACCACAAACCAAAATGTAAGTCAGCACATTGCTTATTTTTTTAAGTTATGCAGCTAACAAGACAGAGATACTGTACATTTACAGCAGTAGCTATCTTGGCTTTTGATGTATATGTGTTATAATATATATATATATATATTTATATATAATATATATATATATATATATATATATTTATATATAATATATATATATATATATATTTATATATAATATATATATATATATATATTTATATATAATATAGAAATATATAAATAGCGGATTAGATTAGCTTCCACTAATTTTCATAAGACATTTGTGCTTTTGAAATTGTGGACCTAAAAAAATTAATAANATAAATAGCGGATTAGATTAGCTTCCCCTAATTTTCATAAGACATTTGTGCTTTTGAAATTGTGGACCTAAAAAATTAATAAGCGTTTTAGAAATTGTGGAACTAATTTTTGGATTAGCGCTGCCCAGCATTGCGCTTTTGACATCATCCAGTCAGATATGTTCCGTCTCAAACTTGTCCTAAATGCTGATAAAACCAAAGGGATGCTTTTTTCAAATAGTAAGTCGGTCCCAGCAGTTTTTCCTCTGATTCTATTGAGTTTGTTGATTCCTATAAATATTTGGGTATTCTGGTCGATTCACATTTCTCTTTTAAACTCCACGTGGAAAACCTAGTAAAGAAACTGAAAGTTAAACTGGGTTTCTTTTTCAGAAACAGATCATGTCTAACACTGAATGCTAGGAAAATGATCCTACAAGCACCCTGCAGATGTTAGATGCTGTCTATCATGGTGCACTAAGATTCATAACTGGTTGTGATTATCGTACCCACCACTGCACCCTGTATTCACTGGTTAACTGGACATCATTAACCTCACGCAGACTCTTCCACTGGTACATTTTCATCTTCAAATCACTTCTTGGTCTGCTGCCCTCATACATCTCCTCCTACATGTCTTTGCGTGAGTGCAGCTACAGCGTGCACTCTCAGGACAGGATTACCTGCAGTGTTCCGTCAGTGAGGACTGAACTTGGCGAAAGAGCCTTCTCCTACTCTACTCCTGCTTCATGGAATATCTTACAAAAAGATCTGAAGCTCTCGACCTTGTTGGAATCCTGGCAAAAGCCAATGCTGACATGTTCCTGTTTCTGATTTTCTACATCTACCTTATAACCGGTCTGTTTTTCTACTTTGATATCTTTGTTTTAAATTGTTAAAAAAATATATATATAAAAAACAATCTGTATGCCTCTCTTATGTTTGTCTATTGTTGATTGTTCAAGGAAAATCTACTGTGGCTGTTGTCATCATTCTTTAGTTTGTAGACAGGTCTCTCTTGTAAATGAGTCCTTGAGGCTCAATGAGATTAACCTGCCTAAATAAAGGTTGAATAAATGAACGGGTAAATGAGGGCACAGATTGTATTGTAAAGCGCTTTGAGTGTCTTGATACGATAGAAAGGCACTATGCTAAGTACAGTCCATTTACATTTACCGTTTAAAAAGTCGAATTATCATTTTTTCAGTAGTAAATGATAAAAGGACTGTACTTATATAGTTCAAGTTCAAGATTCTTTATTATCCCTAAGGGGCGATTTGTTTCACAGTCAGTAGGCACATAAAACACCCATACTAGACATTGAGACATTAAAGTAGCAGGACAGAAGTTATCAGTGTTCGTTGAGAAGCCTGGTCACTACAGGGATGGATGTGTTTTTCAGTCTGTTCACCCTATGTCTGGGCAGCAGATACCTGCGTCCAGATGGAAGCAACCTGAACTCACCATGGAGTGGGTGATCAGGATCTGCCAGAATCAGCCTGGCCTTGTTCACTGACCTTGTCTTCTGTAGGTCAGTGAGGTTAGGACAATGCCAGCAGTTTTGCTGCACATCCTGACATCCCCAAGAGTTTGTTCCTGTTTTTGCACATCACAAATCCAAACCAACAGATGATGGTGAAAGTTAAAAGAGACTCAATAAAATATGAATAAAACATTCTCATAAAAGTCAAATAAACATTAAAACCAGAGAACTTCAGATAAAAAATACATTCTCTGGTGGGTCTTCTTACAAAACTGATGCACAACCTCAACAGCCTCATAATGACCACAGGAGTGGCAACTGAAGAGTCTTGTCTAAAATCATTGACCATCTCCTTTGTTTTAGAAACATTTAACATTAAAAAGGAAGACTTCCACCATTCAGTGAAGTCCCCGACCACAGGTCCAGGACCTGGGTCATGAGAAGGGGAAGGATGACATCAGCAAACTTTAAAATGTGATGCTGTAGGAACTAGTGCCTTTCTATCTTATCAAGACACTCAAAGCTCTTTACAACACAATCTGTGCTCTCATGTACCCATTCATACAGCACTCTACTATATCTCTACAAAGAATGATCAGAGCTTTATCGCATTCATACACCAATGGTACACACATCAGAGGCAATGAGGGGTTCAGTGTCTTGACCAATGACACTTCAGCATGTGACTGCTGGTGGAATCGAACCCCCAACTCTCTCATTGGAGGACGACTGCCCTAATTACACGGCCACAGCTGTCCCAAGTAGGTTTAGACAAACATGAAAAAGATGATAAATCAATAACAAAACAAGGCTGTGCAATGTGTTGAAAGATTTAATTTAAATGTAGGATACTTTGATCAAATCCAGATGTTGCAGAATCCCATCAAACAGAACTTTAAAGATTATTTCAGAATAACAGCAGAAGCAGTCTTATAGGTTTTGGTTTAAATTAGTTGTGAACATTTGAAAGCATTTTAAAATGTTTCCTCTGCTTTGTGTTTTCCCTTTGTGGCCAAAGTAGATTAAATAAAAATATAGGCCTGTCTCCTACAGCAGGAGGCTCACCTTTCAGTTTAGTTCTAGTTTCCTAAAGCGATCATAGCTCAAGGAAATGTTGCATCACTACTGAAATTATTAAACTGTGGAAAGCAGCTGACAGAAATGGTCCCTGAGAAGGTAGTTTCAGGTTAGAAATGTCAGGCCACAGAGACACCAGTCCTTTGAAGATCAGAGCAAATGTCTGTGCCTTTATCTGACATCTTCACATGTTCTGCTCACATTAGTTTCCACACTGAAGCTGCCCACCTCCAGCTATAACATGACATCTTAAGTTGAACCAGCAACTAAACCACATTTCAACAAGGATGAAGGAAGACTTTAGAGGGGGAGGACAAAAAACAAGGATGATGTGAAAATGATAATGGTAATTTAAATCTTTCCCAGTGCTGCCATATTATACTCTGGAAGGCTTTCGTCTGGTTCCTGTCTTCCATAATGGTTCACATCGTCTAATGACCTTCAGAGTCAGAGTCAGAGAGTCTTTATTGTCATTTGCACCGCATGTGGTACATGTGATGAAAACGAGATTATGTACACAGGGTCCCAGTTACATCCAACAACAAATGCAAGAGAAGAAAAAAAGAAAAAGAACAGTAATAAAATCTAGAATTAACTAAGAAAAACATCAACTAGTAATCAAAAAGGCGTTCAATTCAAGATCAACTGGACTTTATTTGTAACAGAAGACGTTTCGCTTCTCATCCGAGAAGCTTTATCAATTCAATGAACCAGACTGTGTGTGCGTGTGGATTTATAACAGGAGTCACGCACCATCATATGTAAATTGCAAGCTGAGGTAACACATACATGTAAATTGACAGATCACACCTTAACAGTAGGGAGTTCCCTTGAAGTCTCTGACAGAAGACACAACAACTGTATGTAAATTGACAAAAAACACCTCACAGCCCAACAACAGAGGTTTCTCAACAAACTTTGCTAGTCTAATTCACAGACAAGACATCTCTGCTCCCATCCGGTGTAAAACGTTTGTGAATCAGCCCCAAAACTGAGTTGTAAGTCTTGGAAAGTTGAAATCTCAGACCTCCTCCTCTGTTAAGAGAAGGTTTTTCTCTCTTAACATACAAAGCTTCCTTCACACCTCTCTCAAACCATCTGTGCTCTCGGTCCAAAATTTGCACATTTTCATCCTCAAATGAGTGACCCTTGTCCGTGAGGTGGAGGTGAACAGCTGAGTTTTGTCCAGAGGTGGTGGCTCTCCTGTGTTGGGACATTCGTCTGTGAAGAGGCTGCTTCGTTTCTCCAATGTAACGGTCTGAGCAGACCTCGCTGCACTGGACTGCATACACCACACCACTCTGTTTGTGTGTGGGGGTTCTGTCCTTAGGGTGGACCAGCCTCTGTCTGAGAGTCCTGCTGGGTTTGAAATGTACTGGGATGTTGTGTTTGTTGAAAATCCTTCTGAAATTCTCTGAGACTCCAGCAACATAAGGAATGACAATGTTTTTCCGTCTGTTAGCATTTTTCTGTTGATTATTGTGTTTAGCAGATTTCCTCGCTGACTTGACAAAAGCCCAGTTGGGATATCCACATGTTTGCAGCGATTTGTTGATGTGTTTCTGTTCCTTTTCCTTCCCTTCTGTCCTTGTGGGGATGTGTTCTGCCCGATGCTGTAAGGTTCTGATGACAGAAAGTTTGTGTTCCAGTGGATGGTGAGAGTCAAACAGAAGATACTGGTCTGTGTGGGTTGGTTTTCTGTAAACTTCAATGTTGAGACTGTCCTCTCCCTCCATATGCACCAAACAGTCCAAAAAAGGCAGCTTGTTATCGTTAGCATCCTCTCTGGTGAACTTGATGTTGTTATCAACCGAGTTAATGTGTCTGGTGAACGCTTCCACCTCCCTGGCTTGGATTTTGACCCAGGTGTCATCCACATATCTGAACCAATGGCTTGGAGTTGTCCCCTCATAGGAGTTAAGGGCTCTCTGTTCCACTTCCTCCATGTAGAGGTTTGCAACAATGGGTGACACTGGAGATCCCATGGCACAGCCGTGCTTCTGTCTGTAAAATGTCATTGAACTTGAAATAGGTGGTGGAGAGGCAGAGATCCAGCAGGGTGCAGATGTGGTCTGGGGTTAAGTTGGTCCTTTTGTCCAAATCCTTGTCCTGTAGAAGTCGTTTTTTGACGGTTTCTACTGCTTCAGAAATGGGTATGCATGTGAACAGAGAAGTCACATCATATGATACAAGAGTTTCTCCCGGGGTTAGCTTCAAATGTTGAACTTTGTTGGAAAAATCAATGGAGTTCTTTATATGATGAGGTGTGTTTCCAACCAGAGGAGCTAAAATACCAGCCAGATGTTTAGCAACATTGTATGTCACTGAGTTCATGCTGTTCACGATGGGTCTGAGAGGTGTACCTTCTTTGTGTATTTTTGGAAGTCCATAAAGACAGGGAGTGGCCTCACCCAGGTATAATCTATAATACAATGATCGATTGGTTGTTTTCTCCTTTTCGAGTTTTTGCAGATAATCAGTGACTTTCTTTTTAAAGGTGTTAGTTGGGTCCCTCTTCAGGTGCTCATAGGTGTTCCTGTCACTCAGTAGTGCGGTTATTTTCTCCTGGTAATCAGATGTGTTGAGTATTACTGTGCATCTTCCTTTGTCCGCTGGTAAAATGGTGATGTTTTGGTCTTGGCTGAGTGATGTTATGGCTCTCCTTTCCTGCGGTGTAAGATTTGAGGGAGGCAGTTTGGCACTGGAGAGGGTAGCTGATATTTTCATCCGAAGTTGTTCAGCCTCTGTTTCTGTCAAGTTGTTGTTCCTAATTGCAGATTCTGTGGCTGTGATTAGTTCCACAACAGGTATTTCTTGTGGGGAGATGGCAAAATTTAGTCCTTTTGCCAGCACATTTTTCTCAGGTTGTGTCAAGGAGAGCCATAACATCACTCAGCCAAGACCAAAACATCACCATTTGCTAAACATTTGCCAATGTTGCTAAACATCT
>JBBPBX010003444.1:17337-80094 GCA_038048925.1 Garcialebias charrua
TCATTCATTCATTCAACCTTTATTTAGTCAGGTAAATCTTTTGAACCTCATGGGCTCATTTACGAAAGCGACCTGCTAAAACTAAAGAACAATGAACAGCAATGGTAGAATTTCCTTAAACAATAAACAATAAACAAACAAACAATAAACAATAGAAAAAAAAAAGAAAAAAATTTTTTTTTTTTTTTTTTACAAAGTATCAAAAAACTAGCAAAACATTATAAGGTAGACGTATAAAATCAAAGACAGGAACAAATCTGCATTGGTTTTTGCCAGGATTCCAACAGATTAGTGGGTGATAGTGGGGAGACTGACTCCAACAGACTTCTGTGCAGCCTCCATGCCACACGTTGATGCTGGAGCACAGGATGCTCTCCACTGCACACCTGTAGAAGGAGGTGAGGACTGGGCTGCTCAGACCAGCTCGTCTCAACCGTCTGAGGAAGTAGAGTCTCTGATGACCTTTCTTGATCAGGCTGGTGGTGTTGTTGCTCCAGCTGAGGTTATCATTCATGTGTACACCCAAGTATTTGTAGCTGGAGACCACTTCCACTGCAGATCCACCTATATGTTCAGGCCATCTACACCAGCATTCTTTGTCTAATGAAATGCCGTGGAACTGCAGAATGTGAGTTTCTGAAGACCGCCAGGACTGAAAAGATGGTGGATCATTTATTGCGAACAGGAAGTCTTCACTTTCCAGACTTACATTTACTGTTTAAATTTACTGTTTACATTTATTACTACTGTTTACATTTATTACTACTGTTTACATCTAGTTATTTTATATCTACACTACTGCTGATATACAGTATATATTCTTTTTACTAGCCTTATTGCATAATGCCACTTTATCTCTATACCAATATCAAATACCTCATACATATACTGTGTACATTAACCTCATATGCTGCTTTGTCACTCTTTACAAATGTCAAATGCCAGAACCTTCATTTATTTTATAGATATACTTTTTATACTTTATACTTCGGGACAGTATTACACTCTATTTCATTTTATGATTATGTTTATTAAATGTTGGTGTTTTTGGTGTTGGTGAAACTTTTTATACTTTTATACTACTATGAAAAACTACTATGCAAAAAACTCAGGACAGTACTAAACTTTTATTATTTCATTTTATGCTTGTTTATTAATTGTTTAGTGTTTAAATGGTTACTGTTGCACCGAGGGACTGAGAGAGAAATGCAATTTCAATCCTGTGTATGTCCTGTACATATTGCAGTTTTGACAATAAAGTTGACTTTGACTTTGACTTGAACCTTAATCAGGATTATCACTGTGAAAAAAATCACTGTGATGCCACTTGATTGTTGATTATTGATATGTGCTGCTGACTATCCATGCTGCTGATCTCATGCTGCTGATTATTTCATGCTGCTGTGTTCATTCGTACACATCTGCTCACACAGAGTCAGGTTTGTGCTGCTGTTGTTCAACATATTGTTTTTGTACTATTAGTGTTTAGTGTATTTTTAGTTCAAAGGTTCAGTCTGCAGTTTTTGGTAGAACGCAGCACTTAGGAAAATTTTGAACAGAGACACGTTTATGGTCCCTCCCCACTCAGAGCCATATATGGCTCAGCTGTCGGTGAAATTCAGCTCTGCTTCCGAATGCTCCGCCTCCACTACCTTTCCTCTCAGCAGCTGCAAAGTTCTGTGATTATATGTTAATAAAACATTATAAAAAATAAAATAAAAACAGGGAGCGCTAGTCCAGCACACCAGAACACCAGCAAATCTGCAGAGCCGCGCGCAGCCACGTTGAACCCGAGTTTAATTCGCTTGTGACAAATTCATTCATTTCCTCAATTCATTCATGGACTCAGCTGCGGAGGATGAAGCGATCACTTGACTTTTGGCAAAAAAACAAAAGAAAAGTCCAGATCAGGGATGAAGAAGGGGAATTTAATACATTTGTGTCACATACAAAACAGTTTTGGGGGGGCGTGGGTTAGGAGCGTGAGAAGTGAGAAGCTCTGTTTTTATTGGCTGGTTAAAAACTCTGTTTTTATTGGCTGGTTAACGGCGGGTCACTGTGGCTTTTTTGAAATTCTTATTTACCACCTGGAGAAGCAAGGGGACTTTAGTTTTTTTCAGAGATTACTTTGTCTAACATCAGCCTGTCAGGAGATAGTGACGGGTGAAGAAATATGTTAAATAAATATTTTTAGACAACTTACAGACTGCACTACAGAACTGCAGACTGCAGCTTTAACATACTGTATTTCTTAGAATAGAATAGAATAGAATAGAATATATCTTTATTGACATTGCCATTGCCATTGCACCGGGGCACAAAACAACATAATTGATTATGCACATCCGTCTTAAGATAGGGCGAGTGCACGAAGCCGCAGCAGTAATTAAACCGCGCCGCAACAATCTTAGATATAAAAAAAGGGGGAGATACATGAGGATAAATTGTGGTATTACAAAAAAGATCTTTCACATCTTGCCTGTTGAAACACCATATGAGAAATCAAAAAACTCTACCAGAAAGCATATTTAGGACAAATCACATATGCATTTTGAGGTCGAGGCAGTGAGATTTCTGTCCATGAGCCATTTTCAGATAGCAAACAGTTCTGCAGATGTACCCAGCCGGCCTCCGATAACGCTCACAGAAAAGTTCTCGGGGGGGAGGGGGGGTAGCGATAGTTAGTTAGCAGCTGGTGTCCTCAGTAAACACGTCTCAGGAGAAATTTGATATCCAGCCTTTCCAAGGCTGTTTTGGGAAGTCAGATAGGGATAATATAAATATTTTTCACTTCAGGCACACAGTGTAATTTCTGTAGCCTTGAGTCCTGTAAGGGCGACTCTGATCCAAATATGATCCAATTCGGGAACTTTTTCACTGGTCCAAGCTATGACCCCTCAGATGTTGACCAGCGTCCAGAGTCCCAAGCCGTGCGGGTGGTCTGCAATCCTCAGAGATCATGTCCACCTTCCGGATTATCTCAAAAAACTGCTGATTTATGGAGGTCACGGCACGGATCAGACTCGGGTGCTCCAACATGACATTAAGTTCTGCTGAAGTCTCCCTCATTTTCCGATAGGCCAGTGCTCCACAAATGCCAAAAAGCAAAGCATCTGCCATGATAAATCCAATTTATACAAATTTTTCACGTTCTCCACAGAGCACTGAGAGACACGTCACCATCCATCCGCTCCAGGAATCCATGACGTATCCTCCCGGTCAGTCTGCGGGGGATGGGCCGGCTCCCCCGTGCCTTGCCTTTTTGCGGAAAAAAATCTTGTCAATAGAATTGATTGCCCATACAACCTAATCCATCTCAATTTGCGTTCGAGGTGCTTTCCTGAGGAGCTGCAGACAGGTTAGGTTACTTTATTTATACCCAAAGGTAAATTTGGTTCGCAATGGTACAAAGCATACATCAATGCGCACACACAAAGTAAAAACAAAATAAAAACATTTAGTAACAACACTTCAAAGAAACCATAAACAGATAATGGTGCACATAACGGTGTTAAGGCTCCCCAACTCATATTAAAAAAAAAACATTTAACCACTAAAAGCTTTGACGTCATTTCAGTTTGTTCAAAAAACAAAAGGGATGTTTTTTTCAAATAGGAAGGCGGTTCCAGCAGATCCTCCTCTGATTTTATCTTCAAATGGTGTACCTATCGAGTTTGTTGATTCCTATAAATATCTGGGTATCCTGATCGATTCACATCTCTCTTTTAAACTCCACGTGGAAAACCTAGTGAAGAAACTGAAAGTTAAACTGGGTTTCTTTTTCAGAAACAGATCATGTCTATCACTGAATGTTAGGAAACGCCTTGTATCTGTGACTTTCCTTCCCTCCATTGATTACGGTGACATTCTCTACATGAATGCTCCTACAAGCACCCTGCGGATGTTGGATGTTGTCTATCATGGTGCACTAAGATTCATAACTGGTTGTGATTATCGTACCCACCACTGCACCCTGTATTCACTGGTTAACTGGACATCATTAACCTCACGCAGACTCTTCCACTGGTACATTTTCATCTTCAAATCACTTCTTGGTCTGCTGCCCTCATACATCTCCTCCTACATGTCTTTGCGTGAGTGCAGCTACAGCGTGCGCTCTCAGGACATGATTACCTGCAGTGTTCCGTCAGTGAGGACTGAACTTGGAAAAAGGGCCTTCTCCTACTCCGCTCCTGCTTCATGGAATATCTTACAAAAAGATCTGAAGCTCTCGACCTTGACTTCTCTATATGGTTTTCAGAATCTGTTGGAATCCTGGCAAAAACCAATGCAGATTTGTTCCTGTCTTTGATTTTATACGTCTACCTTATAATGTTTTGCTAGTTTTTTGCTAGTTTTTTGCTACTTTGTTAAAAGGAGGAGTGTGTATGTATGTATATATATATATGTATATATATGTATGTATATGTATATATATATATATATATATATATATATATATATATGTATGTGTGTATGTGTGTGTATGTATGTGTATATATGTATATATATATATGTATATATATATATATATATATATATATATATATATATATATATATATATATGTATATATATATATATATATATATATGTATATATATATATATATATATGTATATATATATATATATATTTTTTTTTCTCTCTCTTTTGTTTTCTATTGTTTATTGTTTGATTGTTTATTGTTTAAGGAAATTCTACCATTACTGTTCATTGTTCTTTAGTTTTAGCAGGTCGCTTTCGTAAATGAGCCCATGAGGTTCAAAAGATTTACCTGACTAAATAAAGGTTGAATGAATGAATGTTCATTTCAGTAACAGCAGTAGGAACAAAGCTATTTTTAAAGCGTATTGTCCTACATTTAGGGACTAAAAACCTCAGACCAGAGAGAAGAAGCTGAAACTCTCTGTACAGGGGATGAAGGACATCTTTTAAAACAGAAGAAGCTATCCGCTGTACCTGACTGACGTACATGGATGTAACTGAGGTTTGGGTTCCTCCGGTCAGTTTAGATGACAGCTTAACAATCTGCTGAAGGGAATTCTTTCCTCTCAGTGTAGTTTGGCCAAACCATGACACCAAGGAAAAGGATAAAACTGATTCAATAAAAGCACGGTAAAACATGGTCATTATGGTTCGGTCAATATTAAATTGGTTGAGTTTCCTTAGACAATAAAGGCGCTGGTGGGCCTTTTTTCAGAGTCAGAGAGTCAGAGAGTCAGAGAGAATTTATTGTCATTTGCACCGCATGTAGTACATGTGTTGAAAACGAGATTATGTACACAGGGTCCCAGTTACATCCAACAACAAATGCAAGAGAAAAACAATAATAACATCTAGGATTAACTAAGAGAGACATCAGCTAGTAATACACTAAGCCCTAATGTAGTAGAAAAACATCATTATAAACAGCAGCACGAACATGAGCAGATGGTCACAGATGAACGCAGCAACAAGAAACAGATCAGTATCAGCATGATGTGACATTTTGCAGTGTTTATTCTTATTATTTATTTATTCATGAGTCTGACAGCCTCAGGGTAGAAGCTGTTCCTCAGTCTAGTGGTTCTACATTTGATGCTCCTCAACCTCCGTCCCGAGGGGAGTGGTGCAAAGAGTGAGTGTGCTGGGTGAGTGAGGTCTTTCATGATGCAGGTGGCTCTTTTTCTGCATCTGGAGGTGTAAATGTCTGTGATGGTGGGGAGACTGACTCCCACAGACTTCTGTGCAGCCTTCACCACTCTTTGTAGAGCTTTCCTCTCTGCAACTGTGCAGCCTCCATGCCACACGTTGATGCTGGAGCACAGGACGCTCTCCACTGCACACCTGTAGAACGAGGTGAGGACTGAGCTTCTCAGACCGGCTCGTCTCAGCCGTCTGAGGAAGTAGAGTCTCTGATGACCTTTCTTGATCAGGCTGGTGGTGTTATTGCTCCAGCTGAGGTTATCATTCATGTGTACACCCAGGTATTTGTAGCTGGAGACCACCTCCACCGCAGATCCACCTATATACAGTGGGGTGTGGGTGTGTTTGTTCCTTCTGAAGTCCACAATCATCTCCTTCGTCTTTTTCACATTCATGTGAAGGTTATTCTCTTTGCACCAACTCTCCAGATGTTCCACCTCCTGTCTGTAGCTGGATTCATCATTATCTGTGATGCATCCCACCACAGCTGTGGTGCTGCTTACAGCTGTGGTATTGCTTACTTTTTGCACACCTTGTCAAAATTGGTTTCAGTTTAATTTATCGTCTATGATTGTCCCGAGATATTTGTAAGACTGCACTGTCTCAATTGCTTGACCTTTAATTAAAGTGACTCCGTGCTTGTGAGGTTTCTTCCTAAAATCAATTATCGATATATTTTGTCTTATCTGTGTTTAGTTTGAGGAAAGAGTCCTCGCACCATTGAACAAAATCATCAGTCACCTGCCCATGGCTACTTTCATTTCCTTTAAGCAGACTGACAATAACAGAATCATCTGCATACTTTATAATGTACCTGCTCTCATGTCTGCTCCGACACATATTGGTGTATAGAATAAAAAGCAGGGGTGACAGTACACATCCCTGAGGTGACCCGGTGGAAGAGTACTTAGAGTCAGAGAGACAATTACAGTATTCACCCTTACTCTCTGTGTCCTGTTACTTAAAAAATCCAAGATCCAGCCCGTCAAATTGTTACTCAGAGGAAACTGTTCAACAAGCATTTCAGTTAATATGTGAGGTTGGATTGTATCAAAAGCTGAGGAAAAATCTGCAAATAAAAGTCTGACATGTGTCCCATTAAAATCTAAGTGTTTAAAAAGCATATTAAGCAGGGTGAGTGTTACGTCCTCTACGCCTCTATGAGGCCTGTAAGCAAACTGCATGGGATCTAAAAGATGTTCAGTCTGCTTTAGAATCTCACCTCTGATTAATCTTTCAAAGATTTTCATCAGAACTGAGGTCAAAGCTACTGGTCTAAAATCACCAACAGTTTTCGGACGGTTGGATTTAGGGACAGGAACCACTACAGCATCTTTCCAGATGATGGGAACATGTTGTGTTTCCAGAGACTTATTATAAATATACTGAAAAATGGAGCTCAGCTCATTGGCACAGAATTTTACAGAACGGCCACATACATTATCTGGTCCGTGACTTTTGTTCACTTTTACACACTGAAAAGCTTGTTTCACATCTTGGAGGCTGATGTTAGAGTGCTGTGTGTCTTTAAGATCGTGAACTAGTTTCTGGATTTCATTGCTAAAATCACAGGTATCAAAACGACAATAAAATGAATTTAAAGCATTTGCAAGTTTAAAATCTGAATCAAAACCATCTATAGTAACACGGGTTTTATGTGGCTTCTGAAGGCCTGCAATAGTCTTCATACTAGCCCATGCTGAGCCAAGTTGATTTGTGGCCATTTTATTCTCCAATTCGTCTTTGTACTTTTGTTTTGTAAGACAAGAAGCTGCGNGGGGGTGTCGGGTAGGGAAGGAGCAAAAGAAAAAGCTGCTGCCTCTTCCAGTGCCAGAAATACAGTAACTTCTTAGTTCATATCTCAGATCTTATTACAGTACTGTTTTTATTTTACAATTTATACATTTGGTGGATGTAACTGGGACCCTGTGTATACAATTTTGTTCCACCACATGTACCACAAGATGGCAAGATATGCAAGACGGCCGCGCTCAGAGCAATTGCAGCTTCATGGGCTCCCGGTACATTCCCAGCTTTTAGTAATTTTGATATTGACTCTGTACCTGACTCTGCACGATTCATGCATGCGAACTATAGCCGAACTGAACTGATGAGAATTTGATTTGATTTGATTTGATTTGATGTTTATTCATTCATTTTAAAAGAACAATACAAGACAGTTTCATCAGATACAAGAATACAAGTAGGATAAAATGAAGGGAGCAGAAAGAAGATGAAATCTTATTATATCTGCCCCTTATTTCACAGTTTGTTCAACCAATGATAACCTTCAAGCAACATCACAGAATGAATAATTCTACTTATTTTTCTAACTGTAATACACAAACTACATCACAAAATGAATAATTCTACTTAATTTTCCTAACTGTAATACACAAACTACATCACAAAATGAATAATTCTACTTAATTTTCCTAACTAATACATAAACTAGATCACAAAATGAATAATTCTACTTAATTTTTCTAACTGTAATACACAAACTACATCACCCATAATTCTACTTACTTTTTCTAACTGTGATACACAAACTACATCACAAAATGAATAATTCTACTTAATTTTTCTAACTAATACACAATTTTTCTAACTAATACACAAAATACATCACACTTAATTTTTTTTTCTACTTAATTTTCCTATTTTTTTATTATTTTTTTCTACTTAATTTTCCTAACTGTAATACACAAACTAGATCATAAAATGAATAATTCTACTTAATTTTTCTAACTGTAATACACAAATTAAAAGATGGCACAACATCAAGATGTTCACAAAATGAATAATTCTACTTAATTTTCCTAAATGTAATACACAAAATACATCACAAAAATGAATAATTCTACTTAATTTTTCTAACTGTGATACACAAACGCACTAAGCTACATCATAAGTACAACATAGGTGTAATACACAAACACGCAAGGTTACATCATATATAGTTTTTGAGCAAGTCTTTTTTTACCTTTTTCTTAAATGTATACATTGATTTTTCATTTTTAACATCACTCTCCAGAGCATTCCACAATCGAACTCCCTGAATTGAGGTAGACCGTCCCTTTAAGCTGGTTCTGAATTGTGGTTTGATGAATATCTCTGTCCCTTTGAGATTGTAATAACTTTGTCTTTTTATAAAATTTCTTTGGATATTTAAAGGTAATGTGTTATTATGAGCCCTATACATAACTGATAAAATACTATATTCTACCAATTCCTGGAATTTCAATAAGTTTAGCTGAAGAAACAAAGTGTTTGATGGGTGACTGAAATGTTTTCTGGTGATTACTCTTACAGCTCTCTTTTGTAAAATAAAAACAGGCTTTGTAATAGTTTTGCACGCTTTTCCCCAAACCTCAATACAATAGATTAAATGTGGAGCAATGATTGTGTTATACAACATATGTAAAGCTTTATCAATTAAAAAATCCCTGACTTTATACAATACTGCAATTGATCTAGCTATTTTTTTAATGGAATTTACATGATGTTTCCACGTCAGTTTGTCATCAATGATAACACCCAGAAACTTCACTTCACTCACTTTACAGATCACAACATCTTCAATTTCAAATGGATCGTCATCAACAATTCTCTTTTTGTTACTGAATATCATGTAATTAGTTTTATCTAAATTCAAAGATAATTTGTTTAATTTAAACCAAGTTTGTATTTTTATAAATTCTGTTTTCATCATATCCAAAATCTGTTTTATGTCATTACCCGAACAGAAAAATGTGGTGTCATCGGCAAAAAGAACACATTTAAGTAGTCCTGACACATTTACCAAGTCATTCACATATAAAATAAATAACTTTGGTCCAAGCACAGAACCCTGAGGAACTCCACAAGTGATATCACGGAGGTCAGATCTAACATCATTTATTTGCACAAACTGTTTCCTGTCCTTCAAATAGCTAGATACCCACTGTAATGCTGGTCCTCTAACACCATATTTATTTAGTTTTTCAAGGAGAATGGTGTGGTCAATGGTATCAAATGCTTTTTTTAGATCAACAAAAACACTAACACAGTACTGTTTATGATCGACAGCATTAGTTATTTGTTCCATTAAATCCATGAGAGCCATTGACGTAGAGTTTTTTTCTCTAAACCCATACTGACTGCTACTTAAAATATTTTGTTTATCAATAAATTGATCCAATCTGGTCACAAATAGTTTTTCTAGAATTTTTGAGAACTGTGGTAATAAGGATATTGGCCTATAATTATTGAATACACATTTATCACCATTTTTAAAAAGAGGAATTACCTTTGCTACTTTCATGTTATCTGGAAATATTCCTGTTGAAAAAGATAAATTGCATATATATGTAAACGGTTCAATAACATAACTTATTATTTCTTTTACGAACATCATATCCATGTCCACCCAGTCTTTTGATCTCTTGTCTGAGAGATTTTTTACCATTTTCATAATTTCCTCTTTGTTAGTTCCACTAAGAAAAATACTGTTGGTGCAACTTTTAATTGAATGACACACCTTATTATCTACTTTTGGTATTTTAGCTGCAAGGCTTGATCCAATATTTACAAAATATTGATTAAATTCATTTACGATATCATTCTCATCATGTATTTCTTTGTCATCTTTCACAAAATATTTTGCAATGTTCGTTTTTGCTTTATGACTTTTTAGAACATCATTTATTACTCGCCATGTTGTTTTAGTGTCACCATTGCTCTTGTTTAATAAATCACTATAGTATTCTTTCTTGCATCTTCTTATAATCATTACCAATTTATTTTTATATTTTTTATATTTTTCTTCAGCTTGTTGTGTTCTCGTTTTTAAGAAACATAAATACAAGTTATTTTTTTTTTTACAAGCATTTCTCAACCCTTTAGTCATCCAAGGTTGGTCAACAATATTTCTTTTTCTACGATTTCTTTGCACACAATTCTTTTCATACAGAGCTTCTAAAATGTTCATAAATTCATCATATGATCTGTTAACATCATCAATATACACGTCCTTCCAGTTTTGCTTCTGTAAATCATCTTTTAATTGATCCATAGCTTTTTTTGATGTGTTAATTATTTTTTTCTTAATTGTAACTTCTTTTATAATGTTTTGATCATTTCTGTAGATAGTGAAAACTGGTAAATGATCACTTAAATCAGTTGTTAAGATACCACCTGTCATATCCCCATTAGTTATATTTGTGAAAATGTTGTCAATTATCGTAGCACTATGAGTTGTAATTCTTGTTGGTTTTGATATTAACGGATAAAGATTTAAACTATGCATTGAATTTAGAAATGTGCTGATGTTATTTGAATCCGTTTTATTTCCCAGGTCAATATTAAAGTCTCCACACAAGAAAACTTTTTTATTTAAACTCTTTTCCAGTAGTTGTATGATTTTATCGGTGAATATTTCTATATTTGATCCTGGTGATCGATATACACAACTTATGGATATGTTTTTAGCATTTTCGTTTAATATTTCTATTGTTATTATTTCCATAAGATTGTCAACAATTATTGACATTTCTTTAATTATTCTACACTTTATTTCATTTTTGACAAATAGAGCTACTCCACCACCTTTTTTATTGTTTCTGTTTAAATGATATAATTCATATCCTTCGATGTGAACATTATTTTTGTTTTCATCATTAAGCCATGTCTCTGACAGTGCTATTAATGTAAAAGTTCTGTTTAACTGTTTTAAATAATCTGTTATTTTGGATATATTTGCATTTATACTTCTACTATTGATGTGAATAATAGAGAGATCTCCATTTGTTATATTGATGTCATTAAACTTTTCTTCATTATAGTATTCACAGTCTTTTATAGCAGGATAAAAGTTTGCATCAACCATATCTTCAACATTATATATTTTAAATTCTGAGTCTTCGTTTGTTGCTGTCATGTTTTAATGTATTTGTTTGTTTGTTCATTTTTGTCAATTTTTGTGCATGTTTTAATGTATTTGTTTGTTTGTTCATTTTTGTCAATTTTTGTGTATGAACATGTGATAGTGATTGGTGATTTGTCATTTTTGAGCTCATCAAAATGTGTCTAAGTCTTTCAGTTCTTTTATTATTTTAGCTTGAGAATTTTCATGTACTTTGATCCAGATGTTTCCGTTTCTTTTTATTTTTTCCTCCTTTTTCAACAACCTTGTTGCATGTGCAATGTTTGCGTTTTTTTTAGTTAGGTGTTCATTCATGAAGACCTTAGTTTTTGCGAGTTTCTTTGACTGCATCATTAGCCTGTTTCTTTGATTCCTTCCAATGAATCTCACGACTACTGATGGTTTAAGTTTGTTAACTCTATTGGAATTGGAATTGGAGCGGATTTGCCACGAGATATAGCTGAAATCAGCAATGAACTAAAAACTACGCTTGGCAGAATGCAGCTCTTTAAGTCATCTACCTGGAAGCTACAGCAGAGGCGTTCCAGCGAGAAGAAAAGGAAGCGTTGCTCAAGGCTCAAGAGGAGGGTATGTCAGACGGGGGTTATGGTGAGGCTGCGAGCTAATGCTAGAGCTGGAAAACTCCCGATGCCGTCTCTATTTCTGTCTAAAGTCAGCTCGCTAGACAACAAGATGGATTTACTTCATCTGAGAGCGGACACCTCAGAAGAGATGATGATGCTTTGCTTCACGGAGACGTGGATTGCAAATGAAACACCGGATTCAGTTTTTCAGCTGGACGACAGACTCTTTTTTAGAGTGGACCGCTGCAACGAACTAACGGGGAAAACACGAGGAGGCGAGGTATGCATTTACGCGAGTAAAAGTTGGTGCACAAACAGTATTGTTGTAAAGAGTTCTTGCTCCATGAGTTTGGAGCAGATCATAGTGAAGTGTTGGCCCCATTACCTCCCCCGAAAGTTCTCAGTGACTCTTTATCACCGTTGTTTACATTTCTTCCGACGTTAATGCAAATGACGCCCTGCAGGAAATGTATGATCTGATCAGCTCGCTGCAGAGTGAGCACCCGGAGGCTCTTTGTATCGTGGCTGGAGACTTTAATCACGTGAATTTAAAGGATTGTCTTCCAAACTTCAGTCAACATGTAACCATAGCAACACGTGGAAACAACAGCCTGGACCGTGTTTACACAAATGTAAAAGATGCATACAAAGCCAAACCCTGCCCCCACTTAGGATTATCTGACCATATCTCAATCTTCCTGGCTCTTGCTCATCTGCCCCCGCTGAGACACTCCAGACCGGTACAAAAGAAAGTTAAATGTTGGATCCAGGACAGTGGCCTCATACTGAGAGATTGTTTTGAAAGAACAGACTGGCAAGTTTTCAGAGAAGCTGCTGAAAACAGAGGATCGCTTGATCTTGACCAATACACATCCTCGATACTGGGGTACATTAGCACATGCTCTGACAACATCTCTATCACAAGATATGTTAAATGCTATGCCAAAAGGAAACCGTGGCTGAATGCAGAGGTTCGCACCTTGCTGGCAACCAGGAATACTGCCTTCAGGTCTAGAAACTCAGAAGAACTGAGAAGTACTACAATAGAGCTTGTTGCTGGTATTAAGAGGGCCAAGGCCACATATGCACAGAGGATCTAGGGCAAGGGTGTCAAAGTCAAATACACCAAGGGCCACAAAAAAATAATTGCTACAAGCCAAGGGCCGGACTGGTTCAATGTTTATTATAAGGGGGTGTTTTATAATGTAGCTGTTTATGTTTTGTGTTTTTAATACAGTTTTCTTATGGTTTTTAATTAATATGCTTTTTTATGATTGTTTACTGTTGGCTGCTAGTATCAAGCTGCAAAATCCTTCATTATCTACAGCTGATAGCTGTTGGTCATTAATTATGATAAAGTTTAGCAACTTATCGGTGAACATTCTAGCTCTGGGGCTTCAGCGGTGTGTTTTTATTGTTCAATCCGGTCAGCCGCTCTCCGCCTGTCCCATCATATGAGACGGTCAGACAGCGGGTAGGACTAGACGCGGCTGGCCGCTGTCGGTCTCCCTGTTTCGGTTCAGCGAGTGGCGTCCCACTCGAATGTCCAACGTAAAACTAACCTGACCTAACCTGTGGCGCTATGGCTCTGCAGACGTTGCTGTCTTGCGGTGTTTAGTGTAAAATACTTCCACACAGAGGACATGTTACGATAAAAAGTTGGTTAGCTGTTAGCTACAGTGCTACTCACTCACACACGCTGGAGCTGGCCAAGTAACTGGATTTCCTGAATGTGAAGTGAGGCGGGTCTTCTTCTTCTGGGTTCGAGACACAATGGATTGGCCCCACCCCTGCTACCGTTGCATTGTGGGGAATGTAGTTTTGGTGCGCGCAAAACACCAGCGGGCGGCTGTGGCCTGCGGGCTGTTTCTAATAGTAATTAAATATCATTCAGGGGGCCATAAATATTTAATTTGCGGGCCGGATCTGGCCCGCAGGCCGGGACTCTGACATATGTGATCTAGGGTCAGTTCACCTCACAAGACCCAAGGAGCATGTGGAGGAGCATTAAATGCATAACAGATTATAAAGGCAGGAGCGAACAATGCCCCAAAGACCCATCTCTGCCTGTTGCCCTCAACAAGATTTATGCACGCTTTGAAGACCCAAGCAGACCACCCAACACCAGACTCACCTCACCACCGGATGAAGAGCATCTCAACATGACCGTAGCAGAAGTAAGGAGTACTTTCAGGAGGATCAACTCTCACAAAGCAACCGGCCCAGACAACATACCCGGGAAAGTGTTGAAAGAATGTGCCGATCAGCTCTGCGATGTGCTTGCAGACATCTTTAATACCTCACTTGCCCTGGATACAGTTCTCACCTGCCTGAAGACTGCCACCATTATCCCAGTCCCAAAAAGCTCTACAGTGACTGGTCTGAATGACTATCGGCCAGTGGCCCTCACCCGATAGTCACCAAATGTTTCAAAAAGCTGGTCATGACCCACATCAAAATAACTATCAACATCAACGAAGACCCTCATCAGTATGCATCCCATGAGAACCGATCAACAGAGGACGCCATCTCCTCTGTGGTCCACATTGCTCTCACCCACCTGGAACAAAAGGAATCATACGTCCATATGCTCTTTGTGGACTTCACATCTGCCTTCAACACCATGATCACCCAAACCCTGATGGACAAACTATTCACACTTGGACTAAGCCCCTCCACTTTTAACTGGGTACTAGACTTCTTAACAAACAGACCTCAGTCCGTGAAGATCCACAACTTCTCCTCCTCCACCATAACCCTCACCACTGGCTCTCCTCAAGGATGTGTGTTGAGCCCCCTTCTGTTCACTCTGCTCACATATGATTGTGCAGCCACCCATCCAGGCTGTCATATTGTAAAGTTTGCAGATGATACAGCTGTGGTGGGATGTATCACAAACAATGAAGAGTCCAGCTACAGGCAGGAGCTGGAACACCTGGAGAGCTGGTGCAAGGACAATAAACTTCACATCAATGTGAAGAAGACAAATGAGATGATTGTGGACTTCATAAGGAACAAACACCACCACACCCTGTTGAACATAAGAGGATCTGCAGTGGAAGTGGTCTCCAACTACAAGTACTTGGGTGTACACATGAATGATAACCTCAACTGGGGCAACACCACCACCAGCCTGAGCAAGAAAGGTCATCAGAGACTCTACTTCTTCAGACGGCTGAGATGAACTGGTCTGAGAAGCTCAGTCCTCACCTCCTTCTACAGGTGTGCAGTGGAGAGCATCCTGTGCTCCAGCATCAACGTGTGGCATGGAGGCTGCACAGCTGCAGAAAGAAAAGCTTTGCAGAGAGTGGTGAAGGCTGCACAGAAGATGTTGGAGTCAGTCTCCCCACTATCACATAAATCTACACCTCCAGATGCAGGAAGAGGGCCACCTGCATCATAAAAAGATCCCACTCACTCAGCACACACACTTTTTGCCCCACTCCCCTCAGGAAGGAGGCTGAGAAGCATTAAGTGTAGAACCACTACACTGAATAACAGCTTTTACCCTGAGACTGTTAGACTAATGAATACATAACCAGAATAATAACTGAAAAATATCACATCATGTTGCTGCTGATCTGTTTCATGTTGCTGCTGATCTGTTTCATGTTGCTGTGTTCATTCGTGCTCATCTGCTCATACAGACTCATGTTCGTGCTGCTGTTTGGAGTAATGTTTTTCTATGATATTAGTGCTTAGTGTATTTTTAGTTTATGTTTTTCTTAGTTCATATCTTAGATGTTATTACTGTTCTTATCTTACATTTTATTGTTGGACGTAACTGGGACCCTGTGTACATAATCTCGTTTCATCACATGTACCACATGTGGTGCAAATGATAATAAAGATTCTCTGACTCTGACTTTGACTGACTTAACTGTCATGTCGCATTTCAGCTGACTTTTACATTATTAAAACCGGGGTATGTGTATCAATGCAAATATTGTTTTTATTCAATAGTAATGTCATGTGGTTTAATGGTAAATGGGCTGTACTTATATAGTGCCCTTCTATCATATTAAGATACTCAAAGCACCTTACACTCTGTGTCCCCATAGCATCTCCCAGCCACTGCACTAGTGCCAGATTATCTGAAGCCTTCAGCCAAAGAGATCCAGCCTTTTCAAGCCAAACCAAGCTCTTTAAAGAACCTGACCCATTTCTGCCTTTTTGAACCCCTGTTTATGCCTGATCCTTGTCTGCCAAGTTTTTGCTCTCTGATCTCAAGGTTTTGACCCCTGCCTGGCTTTTTGACTTTACCACGGGGTGGCCGTGGCGTAGTGGTAATGGCAGTCGTCCCCCGATCGGAAGGTTGGAGGTTCGAATCCCGGTTCCCCACACCATGTGTCGTCGTGTCCCTGGGCAAGACATTTAACCCCGAGTTGCTCCCGGTAGGACTGGCAGCGCCTTGCATGGCAGACCACTGCTACCGGTGTATGAATGTGTGTATGAATGGGTAGATGGCTGGTATTGTAAAGCGTTTTAGGGCCCCTCATAGGGGGCTGGAAAGTGCTATATAAATATGCTCCATTGACCATTGACCATTTACCTTGCCTGCTCCTTTGCCTGACAAGTTGCTTCTCTCAGCTCTTATGGTTTAACCCCTGCCTGGCCCTCTGGATTCTGCTCAGCCATCCCATTTTCTCTAACCTGTTTGTTCTCTGAAGACCACATCACCTATCTGGACCATTTCTCGGACCATGCTTTTCCTGGGATGTCCTTACCTTGACAGGTTAGTCTAATCTCCTTATGAGCTAAAATTGACCTGCCTTGCCCCTGTCACTCAGCTGTCTCTCTCTGCTACAGATCTGCAGTCAGTCCCTGAGGTCCAGTGTCCAGAGATGCAGTCTTCATTTAAAAATAAAACCTGTAAATGCTTTATTCTGGGTTGGTGGCATTTCTGGGCCCTTAGTTTACAATTGCCTCTTTTCCACCGCTCGGCTCGGCTCGGGTTGGATCGGCTCAGGTCGGCTCAGTTCGGGTCGGGTCACATCTATGTTCTGTTTCCACAGCTTTTTTGTACCCCTTCTGTGGGCGGGGTCCAGAATCCTACTCGTCTTACCACATGGTGGCAGTAGTGTTCCTCAAGCTATTTACTACAGTACTAGCCACCACTAGAAGAAGAACACAATAAAGACTTTGTTTCACATATTATCAATTCTATCAAAAACCACAAAGCTGATATTTTTCAAAAAAATCTAGTGTGATCACAACATGTTCATATACGAAATGTATCCTGTTGGAGTTATTTGAAATAAAATTCAATGTTTTATAGACATAAATGTGTCAACCTACGTCCATTATTTTCTACTTTGTTTCACATATTATCAATTCTATCAAAAACCACAAAGCTGATATTTTTCAAAAAAATCTAGTGTGATCACAACATGTTCATATACGAAATGTATCCTGTTGGAGTTATTTGAAATAAAATTCGAATTTTTATAATTTATTTTCGTTGTGCAAACACAGGTTTTGGAAAAAGTCAAAGCGAAACTACTTTAAATGCAGCACATTTGACCATACGTGACAATATTAAAGCGTGGTTAAGCTCAGGAGCCCTCGTACTATTAAAGTCAGCTATGAAATATATTTTATATCTGTTCATTGAGCTACATTTAAAGACATAAAGCCGCCCGCGCGCCGCGTGTTGCTCGTGGCGAACCTATTTTTTTAAAATCCTGCAGTTTTGAGCAGTACGTGATTTTATTAAGGACACGTTCAGCTGAAGACCCATCTTTGCTATAAATTTAAAAAATAATAATTGTTTTTACCGTGTTTATCATGTAAAAGTCCTGCAGTGATCGCGTCCCTCGCTTCCGTAAAAACAGCTCTCGTCTCCTCCTCCCTCCTTCCGGAGCGGGTGAGCTCGCCTCAGTACCCCTCTGAAAGCAGCCCGAAAATCTCAGGAAATCTCGCGCGGCTTAGCACGGAATATCCGGTGGAAAAGGATGAAAGGGGGTCTCTGCGACGCACATATGACGTAACATCCGACCCGAGCCGACCGGTGGAAAAGGGGCATTAATCATTACAGAAAGTCAAAGTCAAACTGTCCATAGGAATTGACGTAACTTTGCTGAACATTCAGAAAGGTTGATTTGTCAACCCTAAGCATCCTCTCTGAATTCTGTTTGGTAAAAAATTATTTAAGATAAAAGACATTTCCCCTACATCCAATTCCATCGAACTCCTTGGAGGAGAATAACTGATGAGGTAAGATGAGTGTAATGTTGAAATGGATGGAAACAGAGGTAAGTTGATGGGCTGCTTACGGGAAGGTAAATCAGGTTTGATGGTACAAGAGCCCAAAGGAATAAACAATCAGGCATGTTGTAAACAAATGTTTAGACAAATTATGTAAAGTTTTAGGGTAAGTATAAACCAAACATTACACTGATTAGATGTATTATTTTTGAAAAACAAATTATAATAATGTTGGTCCAAATCCAACAGGTCTGATGAGACCAAGTCAGTCTTTGTAATCTATCAAGGTTAATTTTTTGAGCCACGCAGAGAGCAAATTTGCTGACTGTCCTTTGTATCCTGATGCATGCTCAATAATCCAGGTGGAAAAATCTAAAAAAGTTAAGCCTGGTCTTCTGGCCATTCAAAAAAAAAAAAAAAAACTGTAGAAATATTTTGTCTTTCGTCCGAAAGACTTCTTCAGTCAGAGGTGCTGTATTCAGCTCAGTCTTATAAATAGCACCTTCTCATAGTGGATCAACCAGTTTGCTGATGACAGCCAAAACCAGCTGCTCACATGATTAAGGAGGACCATCAGCCTAACGATGGATCATTAGCACTCTGATGGTTGCTTGCTGTTCACAGGGGGCTGAGTGCTACTAGCAATAACAGCATTGTAAGAGGGGGACAGTTGAACACGGATGCCTCCAACCCCGTTTAATGATGGACGGTTTCTTTTCCCAAAGATCAGGTTATTGGGATCCATCCTTTGAGACTAAAAGCCCCAGTATATCTCTGCGTTTGGCCGTACGCCGCTCTACGCCGTTCGTACGCAGAGGCACAAGCGTAGCCCCGCAGGGCATGTACGCGCCAAACTCAAATTTTACGACCACAAACGCAAACGCGTTGTCGCACAATAAACTGCCTGGCGCCAGACTGTTTTGTATGAGACACAAATGTATTAAATTCCCCTTCTTCATCCTTGATCTGGCCTTTTCTTTTGTTTTTTTGCCAAAAGTCAAGTAATCGCTTCCTCCTCCGTTGACTCCATGACTGAAATGATGAGGAAATGAATGAATTTGTCACAAGCAAATTAAACTCAGGTCCAACGTGGCTGTGTGAGGTTCTGCAGATTTCCTGGTGTAATGGTCTGATGTGTGGGTTGCAGGACCAATGCTCCCTGTTGTTTTTGTTGGTTTTTTTTAGAACTTTTTATTAACATATAAACACAGAACACCGCTGCGGCAGAAGCTGCCGGCTCTCGCCTTTTTTTCACCCGACCTGTCAAACAATTCAGTAGGCGTGTCAGCAAATGACCAATCAGCGACCTCAATTTGTCCCGTGGGTAAACGCTCTGCCCTGCAGCTGCTCAAATGACGTCAAGAATTTGGTGTGAAAACGCTGGAGCCTCACGCTGAGCTATGGGAGTGAACTGCCTGCATAAATTACACACGTACGGACCGGCGTACGGACCGGTGTACGGCCATACGCAGAGCTATACTGGAGCCTTAACTGCTTTTCTCCTGTGGTCTTTGCTTTTCTCAGTCTAATCTCAGGTCTGCAAGCATTTAAGTTGAAAAATTAAATGGACAGATGAACGGAACACAAGACCAAGATCAGGGCCACTTAGGGCCTATCAAGAGTGAAGTTTTGAAATGTTTCAGTTGCTAAGTGTAGGAAAAAAGAGGATAGAAAATGGAAAAGCGCTGTAATGTGTGAAGAAAGACGCAGAAAGACCCCAAGGTGAACGCTAAATGTGACCATGTGTTTAGCAGACTGTTAACTTACTAGGCAGTGGAGAGATCTGCATGTCAGACAGAGCAACACATTCAATGTAAGAAAAAAAAGATTTCAGAGCAGAGGGGTGAAGCTGGAAGAGACAAACATATGGATGAATGATAGGTAAGAATAAAAGAAGCAAGGGGAAAAGTGCCAGGTAAGTAAGTCCAAAGGGATGGAAAAATGTGCAGCCAATCAATGTTTCCAACATAAAACAATTGAAATATCTGCTTTTTTAATGAATGTATCAATGAAGTCAAACAAAGCACCAGTAAGGATATAGATTGTTTTATATTATTAAAGACCATGTAAAGTAAAATTAAATGTGTGTTTTGAGTTTGTCACACGGCATAAATATGTGTTATTAATCACCCATATAAATCTGACTGATTAAAAACATTGTTTACCTTATAAAATTAAGTCTCAAAAATAATGAAAAAACATAATTGTGCCCTGGTCTGAAACGCTGGGGGCGTGTCAGCGCGTGGGCGTGGTTTCAGCGCAGTACTGCGCCCGTGTCCTGCACCCTGAAGATGTTCGCGAAGGCTGGAGTTCTCCAGCCCTACTCATTTGAACGTCCAGAGCCAGACTCAGACTCTGAGTCAGACAGTGACCACTGTGACGGTCGGCATCGTTCTTCACAGCCTGCATCAGAGCTGTGTGTGGAGAGGCAGACAGGTGCAGCAGAGATCCAGTATCAACCTGCTCTGTTTTTATCTGAGTTCTGGCTGTAACAGCAGCTCCTTTTTCCAAGAGTTACGCTGTTTTTAGTGCACAAACAACTCTGGTTTTGTTTTTAAAGTTGAGGACACAACTATAATTCATAACTCCGCTGTTATGTGTTTAATAATAAGCGCTATTTTAGAAGATGAGCGGACTCGCTGCACCCGGTCCGACCCGGTCACATCGCATGCGGGGTCTGTGTTGGTGATTAAAATATAGAGTAATCACGTTGATAACTAAGTATGCAATGGACCTGTCACATTTTCTTAGCAAAAAAGGAGCTATAGCTATTGCTATCTGATGCTATCTGCGATTCGCGAGTGAACGGCTCCACCGAGGCAAGATCTAATTTATACGGCTGGAGCTGCAGGGGGTGGGGCTATACTTAAGACTGCGTGACGAAACGCGGTCACATTTAAAACACGCCTAAAAAATCCTGAAACAGACATGTTTTTCTACACAGGTTGATCTATAACTCCAAAACTAATTTATCTACAATTTTGAGACTTTTTACTCATGTACAACATTACAATTATGACATTTATAATGTTTATTGAAGAAAATATTGAAATTTACTTTACATGGTCTTTAAGGCATTATTTTAGATTGTGTTAACAGATACAGATTAAGTGTAGAACCACTAGACTGAGGAACAGCTTCTACCCTGAGGCTGTTAGACTCATGAATAAATAACCAGAAAAATAACTGAACAATCATATTATGTTGCTGCTGATCTGTTTCATGTTGCTGTGTTCATGCGTGCTCATCTGCTCACACAGACTCATGTTCGTGCTGCTGTTCAGTGTATTGTTTTTATGCTAATAGTGCTTTGTGTATATTTATAGTACTTGCTGTTTTTCTTAGTTCATATCTTAGATCTTATTACTGTTTTTTGTTTACATTTTATTGTTAGATGTAACTGGGACCCTGTGTACATAATCCCGTTCCACCACATGTACCACGTGGTACATGACAAATAAATATCTCTGACTGACTCTGGCTCTGATACACTCACCACAACTTTCAGCAAGTCCGATATTGTTCCATTTGATGAAGTTTCTGGACTACGGAGAAGGAGGAAACCACCACATCTTTAATCATCACCAATTTCCTCCATTCAGGAACAACAGAGTCTCCAGGGAATTCTACAACTGGGTTGTAGTTTATGACTCCAAGGCTGAGTAAGGGCAGTCCTTCACTTCTGTTGAGTGAGCTATCACTGCTCTGAAGGGCCACATCAGCTACCGAATATCACCCATCAATGGCATCTTTCTTCATTCATTACTCACTGTGGCCATATCTTTTTTTGACAAAGTATATTCTTTTTAGTCTTTTCTCACACCATCCATCATTATCGTCTGCTTATTCCAACGTCAGGTTGCAGGGGCAGCAGCTTGAGCAGGGAAGTCCAGACATCTCTTTCTACAGCCACCTCTTCCAGTTCTTCTGGGAGGACTCCAAGGTGTTTCCAGGACAACTGAGATACATAGTCTCTCCATCGTGTCCTGGGTCTTCCCTGGGGTCTTCTCCCAGTCAGACATGCCCAAAGCACCTCCCTAGGGAGGCACCTAGGAAGCATCTTTACCAGATCCCCGAACCACCTCAACTGGTTCCTCTCAATATGGAGGAGCAGCGGTTCTACTCCGAGTCTTACCTGATTACTGAACTTCTCACCCTTTCTCTAAGGGAGAGTCCAGCTACCCTACGGAGGAAACTCGTTTCAATCTCCTGTAGCTGCAATCTCATTCTTTCAGTCACTACCCAGAGCTCATGACCATAGGTGAGGGTAGTAGGAATGTAGACCGACCAGTAAACAGAGAGCTTTGCCTTACAGCTCAGCTCCCTCTTCACCACAATGGACTGGAACAGAGTCCGCAATACTGCAGATGCTTCACCAATCCACCTGTTAATCTCATGCCCCATTCTTCCCTTGCTCATGAACAAAACCCTGAGATAGTTGAACTCCTCCACTTAAGGCAGAACCTCACCCTCAATCCGAAGAGAGCAATCCACCCTTTTCCGACTGAGGACCATGGCCTCAGATTTGGAGGTGCTGATTCTCATTCCATCCGCTTTTCCCACACCCATCACTTTTATTCTTTCAGTCATTCCCGCAAAACCAACAAAGTCCATGCTCAATAATCCAGGTATACAATCCAACAATTTTCAGTCAGGTCATCTGGACAGTTTCTTTTATTGTGCTGAAACGTTTTACCCTCCATCAAGAAGGCTTCATCCGCCAAGGAAACACACAACACAAAACTGATTATTCCCCCAACAGCTTACGCCAAAGTGGAACAAACCAGTTATGTTGATGCTAAGATAGTCTCTTTGGCACGACCCCTCCTCTGGTGCCGGCCCTCTTCTTTGTCGACAGTCATGTAAACAGGTTCAAAAACCAACAAAGTCCATGCTCAATAATCCAGGTATACAATCCAACAATTTGTTGTCAGGCTGTTTCTTTTCCCTCAAAACGTTTGACACTTTCCACCAAATGTGCTAATGTTCTAATACTTTGGAAAATAATTACCCAACAGTGCTTATTTATTTTCAGCAACATAATCAAACCTGTCAATGCTGCAGCACATACAACTAATCCTTTCAGCATGTCTGCTTTTAGGAAAAACAGTTTTGCAGGAGCCTTTTCTCCTTTAGTTGAGGCTGCAGTGAAATACATTTTGCACCTGCCTTCTGTGCACAGAGGGAGCAGAGTAACACATACCATAACTCATAAGAGAAACTAGGTCATTAAAATGAAATAGTAGGGAAAGAACACAACGTTGTCCATTGAAGGAATTCAGACGTGTTTCAGACCAGCCAGACACCGAGACGTCCCTTAATTCAAAAGATTTATTGGACAACAGGGTTACAGATATTCAGAGAAATACCGACGATAATTATATGCATATAATTTGGAGCAGAATGACACACAAACCACTTTCCTGTGTTTCCTTCGGGTCTGCTCACCCAACCAGAAGCGTGAAAGCCTTTTATAGAGTTCTCTCTGTCCAGGCTATGATTCGCTGAACTGTGTGCATGACAGTAAGATCATCCACTCAGATGCAGATTTTAGTACTATGGTAACGGATGGGCCGCCCCTTCTAAGAGCCAGTCAGACAGCCTTGAGAGATAAGATAAAGTAAAGAATCTGTTCATATGAGTTTTGTTCACTTCTGTTTTCTGAAGTTATACTAAGTGTTAATCTGTTCTAATTAGTAGGCATGTAACGGTACAAGTGGGTGTACCGAACCGTTTCGGTACAGCACGTTCGGTTCGGTCCACCCGCGTACCGTTTCGGTTATTTTTTCACTCATTGAACGTTATTAACGGGGAAATATATGCACCGCGGAACTAAATTTCCTGGGTGCGTTTCAGCACGGAGCTATTATCGCGCAACACGCGAAGCACCCACAGCATTTAGCCGTTAGCATGTCGTGTGCTGTCTTCTGTTTGGGAACGTAATGGCTTTCTTGAGGAGCGCACATTCAAAGCTGTGTGGACGTTGTTTAACAAGACTGGATCTGTAGCAACACGTCTAACGTGAACGCGCTGGAAACTACTTCACCCGAATTGAATGTGAACGAAGAAAAGCACTCAGCTTGTTACAAACTGCGCTAACAAGCAGCTGCATAAAAACTACTTCATCTGGTGATTCAAGTCGGTCCAGAGCAATAACGCAAACTGTATGCGTTTTTAAATAACTGAATCGAAGTCTGAACGTTGTTTTATGCGCAGGCTTTAAAGTTACTGAGCGTCGCTACGAGACATTCATCACGTCAAAAAGTCAAACAGTTCAGCTTTTTATGAAAAAACTCAAACTGATGTCAACAAGTCCTGGAGCTGATTTAAGCCCTGCCCTGATGATGAGTGGGAGATTCAACCATTCAAGAGGTATTGTTCTTTTATTATAATAAATATTTATAATTTATTTATAATTATTTAAAATCATAATCTTATTAACTTGTTTTTTTACCTCTGTGTTTTATTTCGTCTAGGACAGAGGTAGCATCTCTCTTCCACTTCAGGGACAGACATCCACCAGAGATCAACCTGCAGCTAAGAAGTGTGTGATGACTGAACTGAACTCTGAACTGTTCCAGGACCTGTCCCACCTGGAGGAGCAGTTCCAAGAGGTTGTGAGTAATGAGGACAAATACAGCCACACTGCTGCTACTGGACAAAAACTTGATTAGTTAGACTGTAAACAGTCTGTTGCTGCTTATTGTTCTGGTTCTGACTGTTATTGTATTTATTAAGATTTTTATTATTGTTAATATAGTTTATTGTAGAGTGCTGTTTATTTAAAATATCATCCAAATGAGTCACTTTTATTTATTACTTCAATACAATACAAATGTATTTTTGGCATATTTTTAAAATAAACATTTTGTAAGTCTTTATTTTGTCTTTTTTTTTGTTTTGTACCGAAAATAAACCGAACCGAGTCCTCCTTGTAGTTGAACCGAACCGAAATGTGATTTTAGCGTACCGTTACACCCCTACTAATTAGTTTGTTAGAACTATGACTGATTACTGTTACTCAGTTGTATTGAAAAATAAGTATCTTATGTGTTTGTGATTTAGCTTCATTTTATGGTTGGTAAATGTTGAGGCCTAAGGCCTACACATTCTTGTGCCTCAGTTCTGTTCAGGACAAAGAAGCATTTTGTTTCCTGCGCAAAAGTGAGGCGTCATTATCTTGCCCGTTCGAGGTGAGCAGCTAAGCATAATATTAGTTCTTGTGAGTTTGTATTTAAAACCTAAAGTGAGCAATGGTTCTTCTAAACTCAGTGTAGATCTTTAAAAGTGTTAAATAAAGACCGGCACACATTTGCATAAATGTTCAAAAGCTTGTAAAAAAGATATAAAACGTAATTAGAAGACATAAAACACTTCACCCCTGATTCCCCTAATAAGCTTGTAGTGAGTGAGAAAAAGGTTGTTTTGTTACTGAAGATGGTGAAAATGATTTCTGTGTTGTTGTGGTTTTACTTTGCAACAATAAAATGAAATGATCAAAATGAATTAGAACACTAACGTTTGTATTGATGGTTTGCTGTCATGTTCTGCAAGATCCATTACATGAATGGGCAGCAGTTTTCCCAGAGTCATCCCTAAGACACTTGTGTTATTTTCTGTTCGCTTTAGATCGTTGACTTGTTCAAATATGAACCTCTGGCCCTGAGCTCTGTGGAACAGCTTTCCCTTGAGGATAACTATTGGCTATCAATGTATTTTTCTCTATTCAGCCTGCCTCCACACTGACCAATCTTTTTGATTCTGCTGCTGGAAAATCACTCCTACAGCAACTGTAGGAATAATGTAGTGAATGATACACCTCTTTCTCTGAAAACCTTCAGTAAAGGACAGAACACAGTTATCCCATTAATTTGAATCCAGGACACAAATTATCTCACCAAGAGACTCTTTATTTTTGTCCCAATTCAAATAATCAAAAGAATAACCTTCTTTTATTTTATTATCCTTATTATTTTCAATATTTTGATAATCAAAGGACTCTGTTTAATCCAAGGACAGGTCAACACGATCTTTTCAGTATTTTCTTTAAAAGTGTTAAGACAGTTTGTTTGTTTGTTTATTTATTCATTTCATTTCCATTAAAACGATACAATTTCAAGAGAAAAAAAATATAAAATACCTAAAAAATGAAAGGCGGCAGAAGAAGAATTAAATCTTATCAATTCTGCCCCTTCTTAACAAAATCAATTCAAACAATCAATTCAAGCAATAATCACAAATAATACAACAAAACCCAAAACATATCACAATTATTCTTTATAGTTTTCGCTAATATTAACTAACTTAAATGTATCTCGTCAGCATTATATTCTTTATCCTTTTCTTAAATACAAATAATGATTCCTCATTTTTAATATCATTATTCAAACCATTCCATAGATCAATTCCCCTCATTAAAGTAGACCTACCCCGCAAACTTGTTCTAAACTTTGGCTTAACAAAAATATCAGTTCCTTTTAAATTATAGCAACTGCTCCTTTTTACAAAATACTCTTGTACGTTCGATGGTAAATTGTGATTCTGAGCCCTGTACATTAGTAATAGAATAAAGTAGTCTACCAAATCATAAAACTTGAGTAATTTCAGTTGATGAAATAAAATACTTGAAGGATGACAATAATCTTTTCTTGAGATAATTCGTACAGCTCTTTTTTGTAAAATAAAGATAGATTTGGTTACAGTTTAACAAGCTGTACCCCAGACACCAACACAATAAATTAAATTTGGCACAACAATTGTATTATACAGTAAACACAAAGCCTTGTCTGTCAGTATGTCCCTCGTTTTATGTAGTACTGCCATGGACTTACAAAATGTATACGTTTTTTCCATGACAATTTATCATCGATAATCACACCCAAAAACTTTACTTCATTCACTCTTTGTATCTCCACAGTTAATCAGTTAAAATCATAAAACTGGCGTCTGCTTTCTAATTCTTATTCCTCCTTCTACTTCTACTAACCTCTTGGGAAGGGGCGAGTACCGGAAGTCAGGCTTTCTTCAAAAGTTCTCACTTGCCTGAAATGATTGAGTTGAGATTTTCTTGGACTGAGCTGTGAATGGTGGCCATGAGCCAACAGCCTCATTCTCAGTTCGGATTTACAGTACGTTGCTGTACATCCGAATAAGCTTAAAAGCTACAAACTTTTCAATAAAAAATCCTTCTGAGGAATATTTTATTTAGAAAACCAACCGAAACTGCCGTTACTTCTGGTCGATCAAGGTGGACACAGCGAGACGCTGGGAAGGTAAACACGTTAAGCCCGGCTCTGACGTAATTGGACCTAAGGGCCCTTTACATTCTAAGGCTGGGTACCCTCTCCTTACCGGAATCGAGACCGACCGTCTTTAAGGTAACGAGTTGTTGATGTTTACCAGAGCGTACCTGGGTTTAGCTGGCGTCGCTTGGAAAGCTGTCATTCCTGGTTGAACTCACTCAGTCATGACAACTTCCCTCTTTCCTCCTATTTTCTTAATCTATCTTTGCCAGTAAAATTAAGTTAAAGTGCCCTCAGATATAAGTTAATTATGATCTCATAACTTAATCTGTTGTCCCTTAAATACTCGTCGGCTTGCAAAATTGTGGACGCGTAATTTCCATCTGTTGATGTTTATTTTATAGGAAGTTTATTAGAACCAATCAAAGTGTACATGTTATGATGCTATTTTAATGATCTGTTAAATAATTGCCCTCATTTCCTTGATGGGTCAAATATAATTAACGTCTCATGTCACTTTTATCTCTCATTTGGTCACACAAGATGTCTTTAATCCTAAAAGAAGAGAATTTGTGAATACATAAACAATTACTATTCTTGAACTTGAACTAGTCTTGAAGAATTAATTAAGAGTGTGACAGGTAACCCTGCATCACATCCTACAATATTATTGAACATAATCTAGTTTCCTTCAAACAAAATGTTTTAAAATGAGGCCAACCAATTCAATGTTTCATTAAACCAGCAAATCTTCTACCTCGCAGACTGGGAGTCCATTAGGCAGCTTTCAAGTATTTAGCACCAAAGGCACCTAGACATCGTACAATAAAGCCCCAATTGGTGGAATCCTTCAGTCTGGAATTCAATCCTTCTGGAATTTAGTTTTTTTTTTTTCTCTCTAGATGGGATAGTTAAAGCTCAAAGTGACCATCAGGTTCTCGGTCATCTCTCAGACCAAAACCCTTTCTCAATTGCTCAGTGTGGACCGGCAAATAGAGCTTGGAATAGTCCTGATCATGCGAAACGTTTCATTTGAGAATTATAGAAGTCACTGTTCTTGTGAAGAATCTTCAGTGCTGTAGAGATTTTTGCAGCCTCCATCAGATATGTATCTCTCTAATCCAGCGTTTCTCAAATAGTGGGGCGCGCCCCCCTGGGGGGGCGCAGTGCGATGCCAGGGGGGGCCCGAGCTCTTGTGACCCAGTTTTGAATTTTCTTATTGCGCCGCGGAACTAAAATACCTAGGCGTGTTTCAGCATGGCGCTATTATCTGAAGCACGCGTAGCATTAGCTTCTCGCCATAGACTGTTTGGGAAAGTTATGGCTTCCTTGTTTAAAAAGACGAGCGCAAGTTTCATGGAGCTGTTGTTTCATGGAGATTGGTGCGAACGTGCAGAGGAGCGGAGCGCTCCGCCACGAGAGAACAATCTGCAGCTGCAGCACGTTTTTTTTTTTCAACACGTCACGTTAACGGACTTGAAACAACTTCATCCCAATGTGAACGTCTCTTCTAAAAGCAAGAAAAGCAGCTTGTTGCAAACACCGCTAACAGCAGCATTTAAACTTCCATCAGGTAAATCAGAACAGTCCAGATCACAGTCACAGCTGTAGAAGTTTTTAAAGCTCTGGGTGGATGTGCAGGCTTTAAAGTTGGTGAGCTCCGCCACAACATCCATCATGTCAACACTTCAGACTGTTTTGAAGCTCCGCTCCAGAACCGAAAGTAAAAAAGTTCATCACTTTATGAAAAAAATAAAATTGATGTCAACAAGCCCTGGAGCTCTGATGATGATGATGATGACCGAGCGATTTAACCACCTCATAACAACCATTCAAGAAGAGGTATTGCTGTTTTATTAATATTATAATCTATATAACTTTTTAATTTAAAATTATAATCTTATTAACTCTTTCTTTTTTACCTCTTTGTGTTCTTCAGGGAAATCCACCACATCACCTCCAGTAGAAGTGTGTGACTGAACTCTGAACTTTTCCAGGGACACCCTGATGCATGCTCAATAATCCAGGTAGAAAAATCTAAAAAAGCTAAGTCTGGTCCTCTTCCAGGGTCCCACCTGGGGGAGCAGGTCCAAGAAGAAGTTTTAAGTACTGAGGACAAATTGCACTACTTTTACACAACTTTTTATATCTACACTACTGCTGATATATATATTCTTTTTACTAGCCTTATTGCATATGTTACTTTACCTCTGCACACCTGCTTCTGCAGGACTTGGTGGCTGCAGAAGATGTCATGCAATCATGTGAATCATCTGTTCTGGAATAGGCACATCTAAAACATTCAGAGCAGGGAGGCCTGAGGACTTGAATTGAGAATCACAATTTTATATACAAATTATACTACAGTGGACATATAATAAACATTTTTCTTTTTAACCCTCTTTTGGTATGTGCGAGGTTATTACAGCCACCGTATTTATAGTCGCAGCGGAGAGTAGGGGGGCGCGGACCGGATTCTTCTTCCTGGGGGGGGCTTAACAGAAAATAATTGAGAAGCACTGAATCCATATGTGTCAAAGTCAAGGCCCAGGTGCCAAATGTGGCCCTCGTTGACATCTTATCTGGCCCCTAAGACGATATGTAAAATGAAAAATAATTATATCTCTTGAATTTTGTTCAGTAATCTTTGATTATGATGTTGAAAGCACAACAGAGAATTTCAAATGAGACCAATCAAACTCTTATTGAGGAACTTCTGACCAAGAAAAGATGTTGGGTATCTGATTTGAGTTCATGTAATTTTTGAAATTGGCCCTTAGTTTGAAAAAGGTTTTAATTTTGGCTCCCTTCTGTAAGTGAGTTTGATACACCTGCTCTAATCAGTCTATTTACCTGGTTTACAGCTGTGCTAGCATGGATATAAATCTCTTTTCAGACCTTAAATTACAGTGCATTAACTATTCTGAATAGTACACCACGTTTAAATTATGTTGCACTTGTAGCACTTTGAGATTTTCATTAATGAAAAGTACGTTATAAATTAAATTAATTATTATTTATTATTATTACAAGTCAGGGTTACTACAAATATCTCCCTACACAATATGTGACATCAGAATGTACCCAGATCTCAGGCAAATATAACTTTGAGTACAATACAATACAGTGCTAAAATACAACACAAAACAATCACATATGTGACTATACAATATAAATATAAAATGAAGGGTAGCAGGATGAAGAGAAAATCTTATTATATCTGCCCCCTTTTTCAAATAGTAATTTCAAACAAAAAAATCATCAGCAAGTAACAGAATAAAAAAGAACAACTCATATAATTATCGAACTACAAAATAACACATGAAATACAATTTCATATACAGTATATTTTTGTAATAGTTTGGTTTTGATCATATTCTTGAATGTAAACAATGATTTAGCATTTTTAATTACATTATCCAAATCGTTCCACAAACCAATTCCCTGAATTGAGGTTGACTGACCCCTCGAACTGGTTCTATATTTCGGTTTAACAAACATATCTGTTCCCTTAAGATTATATTAGCTTTGACGTTTAACAAAAAGTATTTGGATGTTCAATGGTAGTTCATTTTTATGAGCTCTATACATAACTGACAAGATATTATAATCCACCAAGTCATGGAACTTCAATAACTTCAAATGGTGAAATAATGAGCTTGATGGGTGACAATAATTTTTTCTAGTAATTATTCTTATAGCTCTTTTCTGTAACAAAAAACAGGTTCCGTAAATGTTTTACAAGCTTTACCCCAGATATCAATACAATAAATTATATGTGGAACAATGATTGTGTTGTACAACAAGTACAAAGCTTTATCATTTAACAGGTTCCTGACTTTGTACAGAACGGCAATAGATCTAGCTATCTTTGTCCTAACAGAATTTATGTGAAGTTTCCACGTCAGTTTCACACGACAGATCTCAACACCATCAATCATTAAAGGGATATCAACAGTATTTTTAAACTAAAAATCATGTATTTAGTTTCATCTAAATTAAATAATAATTTGTTTAGTTTAAACCAATTTTGTATTTTTACTAATTCTATCTTCATGAACTAAAAAATCTGTTTCATATCATGTCCAAAACAAAAAAAAATTGTGTCATCAGCGAAAAGGATACATTTGAGGAGTCCTGACACTTTAACTAAGTCGTTAACATACAGAATGTAAAGTAACTGAATGTCCACACACTTGTTCAGCTTTTACCAGAACTCTTCTTTATGCCAGCTCAGAACCAACACAGCATATGACATGAGCAGCAGGACCGAATAACACAGATCACTCAGCTGGCGTTACCATGACAACCCCCTTAGTGCAGCACAGTGACTAACTGTAACTAACTGTAACTAACTGCTGAAATATCAGTGCTTATATGACATCTCCCCTTTTAAACTTTTGTTTTCTCTTTCCTTCCATAACACTTCATAACAAGTTTATATATATATATGTACCGGTATATAACCAGGAAAACAAACAGAACAGATTATAACATCAAAATTAGTGCATTTGGAACATGCAACAACTTGCAACATCAAAATGAGTGCATTCATATTTCTACTCATCTCTCTCTTTTTTTTAATTTATTTTAGTTTTACAATGTCAGCCTGACCACAGGTTTACTAAGCCTGCCGGACCGCGTGAACACCCGTCCGTCTTGTGCAGGAGGTGGACAGGTCTGCATAACTGGTGATGCAGTGTCTGTAAATATGGCAGGTTCAGCCTGTTGCACAGTAGGCTCAGGCTGTGGACGTTGTAGAGCAGGTGGAGAAGCATCTCCAGATGAAGCAGGCATGCATAACAGGTGGCGACGGTTGCGTCTCAGAGTCGTCCCCTGTTGTGTCTCAACGATGTAAGACCTGGGAGTAGAACTGTCACTAGCAACTACAGCAGGGGTCCCCCAGGTGTTCTGGTGATCCAACTTGGAGAGGATGTTGTCGCCTGATTTCAGTGGGGGTAAGTGCTTTGTGCCATGACGCTGATTATAGTAGAATGCTTGTCTCCGTTTTTCTTTAGCATCCTTACACCTGACCGCTCGTAGATCAGGCCATCTGGGTTGGAGATTTGACTCGAGCGTGGGGAGTGTTGTTTTGATCTTTCTTCCCATGAGTAATTCTGCAGGGCTGACACCTGTGGTGGCGCACGGGGTAGAACGGTAACACATGAGTGCGAGCAAAGGGTCTTTCTGTTTCAAGATTCTCTTTGCAATCTGTACCCCTCTCTCAGCGTGTCCATTTCCTTGAGGGTTATGTGGGCTCGAAGTGATGTGCTGAAAATCGAACTCTTGAGCAAACTCCTGAAATTCTGCACAGGCAAACTGTGGCCCGTTATCTGAAACAACTTGGTCCGGGCAGCCGAAGCGAGCAAAGAGTGCCTTTAGTTTTAGCACCACTTGTGACGCAGTCGTCGTCGGCATGTGGAGTATCTCAAGGAATCTGGAGAAGTAATCTGACACTACCAGGTAAGTGTGTTTGTTAAAGTCACACAGATCGATTGCAAGTCTTTCCCAGGGTCTGCCAGGTAGTGGGGTAGAGATGAGTGGCTCCCTACGCTGAGAATGTTTCATCTCTCGGCAAGTTTGACAGGATTCCACTTTCAGTTTAATATCAGAAGAGATGCCCGGCCACCACACGGAAGCATTAGCCCGCTCTCTGCATTTGGTCAGACCCTGATGTCCATCATGGATCCGATCTAGTATGTCTGCTCTTAAAGTGGATGGGACTAACATGCGACAGCCTCTTGTGACAATCCCATTGTATTCTGACAGTTCACTTTTGATTGGGTAGTAGTCTCTGATGGCTATGGGGACATTTCCTATGTATTCTGGCCATCCCGACTTAATATACTGCAGTATCGTCTGTAAGTTACTGTCGGCTGCTGTGGCCAAACGTATAGACTCTAGCTTTTGTGGAGTGGCTGGCATGCCTCTGATAATGGCTGCAATGTAGCACTCTACATCAGAATGGGTTTCGCTCACCTCCGATGTGCAATGTAATGGGCTGCGGGAGAGTGTATCTGCCACGATGAGAGTCTTTCCTGGTGCATACTCTGCTGAAGGTTTGAACCTCATGAGTCTCATCAAGAGTCTTTGGCAACGTATGGGGACATTGTCTAAGTCCTTTTTATTCATCAGTGGCACCAAGGGCTTGTGGTCAGTGACCAGTTTGAAGCTCTCCAGCCCAACCAGATATTTTTCAAATCTCTCGCATGCCCAAACACAAGCCAGACATTCTTTTTCTATCTGGGCATACCTGGTTTCAGCGTCAGACAAACGGCGTGAACAGTAAGCGACTGGCTTCCAGTCCCCCTCGTGTTGCTGCAGCAGCACGCCTCCGATGCCGTAGCTGCTGGCATCTGCTGATACTGCTGTAGGTCGATTCACATCATAGAACTTTAGTACAGGAGACGTGGACAGAATGTCTTTGATTCGCTGGAACGCCTCCTTCTGCGGGTGGTCCCACGTCCATGTAGTCTTAGATCTCAACAGTTCATACAGTGGCTGACCCACTGTTGACAGGTGTGGAATATACTTCCCCAAGTATGTGAACATGCCGAGAACACGTTTTAAATCTTGGACATTTTGTGGTTCTGGTAGCTCTTGAATAGCTTTTACTTTGTTGGGATCAGGTTTCACACCTGACTTGTCAATCACCTGGCCCAGGAAGTGAAGTTGGTTCTGTCTGAACACACACTTGTCTTTATTCAGCTTTAGGCCAGTTGACTCGATTCTCTCCAATACTTTGTTTAGCCGCTGATCATGTTGTTCTGCAGTGTTGCCGTATACCAGTATGTCATCCATGTAGATGGCGACTCCTTCTAGATCATTTAAGGTCTCTGCCATTTTCCTCTGGAAGATTTCTGGGGCACTTGTGATGCCAAAAGGTAGACGTTTGAATGCGTATCTTCCAAAAGGTGTTATAAATGTGGTTAGCTTGCTGCTTGTCGGATGAAGAGGGATTTGCCAAAACCCTGAAGCAGCATCCAGTGATGTAAATGTGGTGGCTCCACTTAGCTTTGCAGTGATTTCTTCAGCGGTTGGGAGAACATATCTCTCTCTCTTTACTGCCTCGTTTAGCCTTTTCAGATCAACGCAGATGCGCACTTTGCCATCTCGTCTTGGGACTGGCACCATAGGTGCGCACCAATCAGTTGGTTCTGTCACCTTTTCGATCACACCATTCTCCTCCATGCGTTGTATTTCCTCTCTTACTTTCTCGATGAGAGGTAGGGGAACTCTGCGGGCCGTGTGTACAGCGTATGGCTCTGTGTTATCATTTAGCTGTATTTTTACGGGCTCTGTCTTAAGAGTCCCATGTTCACCAAATGCGGTGTGCACTTCCTCAATGCGTTTAACTAGTCCCATTGTACACGCTGTGTCTCTGCCTAGCAGGCTGTTAGCTGTGTGACTATGGATCACATACACTGGGAATGAGTAGTGCTTCTCCTTGTATTTTGTACTGGCCTGAAACTTCCCCATACAGTTGAGCTGACCACCTGGGCTGTTTATTGGAGGAATGTTTGACTGAATCAGTTTTTGCTCAGGGACTAATGTGTTAAATGTCTCTCTGTCCATGATGTTTAAATCTGCCCCTGTATCAATTTTAAAGGTAACAGGTGTTGCACCAATCAGAATTTGTACAGACCATTGATCTCTCTCTCTATTAGCGTCTGTGACTGCCCCGAGGAAGTATGGTGTTTGTGAAACTGGATCTGTCTCTGTCACTTCCCTGATTGATCTGCTGTGGCACATTATTTCCCAGTGACCCACCTTTTTGCATTTATTGCAGGTTGATCTCTTAGCTGGGCATTTATCTTGGTCTTTATGCTTTATTTTGCCACATCTTCCACATTTTGGTTCTGTTGTTCGATCTCCACTTTCCCTCTTTTTGTTTTTCCATTGTGGACGTCCCCTGTATGATTTAGCTTGTGCGATCTCCTGTACAGCTGCGCACGCCTCACTCTGCTGGGACATCTGCCTGGACACCTCCTCGGACTGGCGCACAGCTTGAATAGTTTGGGCTAACGTGAGTGTTGACTCTAGCTGCAGTTTACGTGACAGCTCTTTGTCATTAATGCCCACTACTATGCGGTCTCTAATGTGCTCCTCTCTGTGTGTCACAAAGTCACAATGTTCAGATAGGTCATACAAGGATCTGATAAACGTTTCAACGTTCTCACCGGGCCGCTGCACTCTCTGGTGGAAACATGCGCGCTCGTGAATTACGTTCCTTTTGGGGTAGAAGTACTCGTCGTATTTTCCTAACACAACGTCAAATTTATTTTGATCATCCTCCTCAAAAGTGAAAGCCTTAAAAATGTTTTCAGCCTCCGGGCCCATGGCGTATATTAAAGAACTGACCTGGACCTCGCCGTCCTCTTTATTCAGTTTTGTCGCCAACCGAAAGCGTTTGAAACGTTGTTTCCAATCTTCCCATTCTGTCGGGCGGTCAAATGGAAAACTCTCCGGTGGGTTGAACTTGGCCATTTTCCTGAAGTCGTGTGTCCAACGTCGACTTCTGACACCATGTAAAGTAACTGAATGTCCACACACTTGTTCAGCTTTTACCAGAACTCTTCTTTATGCCAGCTCAGAACCAACACAGCATATGACATGAGCAGCAGGACCGAATAACACAGATCACTCAGCTGGCGTTACCATGACAACCCCCTTAGTGCAGCACAGTGACTAACTGTAACTAACTGTAACTAACTGCTGAAATATCAGTGCTTATATGACACAGAATAAATAACTTTGGTCCAATTATAGAGCCCTGAGGGACTCCACTTGTAATATTACAGAGGTTGGATCTCACATCTTTTATTTGTACAAATTGTTTTCTATTTCTAAGATAGCTAGTTACCCACTGCAATGCTGGTCCTCTAACACCATATTTACTCAATTTGTCGATGAGAATAGTATGATCAACAGTATCAAAGGCCTTTTTCAAATACAAAAAAATCCCAAGACAATTTTTTTTATCAACATCAGTAGTTATTTGTTCTATTAATTCCATTATAGCATTTGACGTAGAGGTTTTTGCTCTGAATCCATACTGACTGTTACTTAAAATATTATGTTTATCGATAAATTGGTCTAATCTAATCACAAATAATTTTTCTAAGATTTTTGAAAACTGTGGTAACAGGGATATTGGTCTATAGTTGTTAAATATGCATTTATCACCATCTTTAAAAATAGGTACCACCTTAGCCATAGTTTGTGCTGATAAAAAAACTGAAAACTGTTATCTAAGAAGCATTGTTGCTACGGGACTTACAATAGTGAAGGCCAATATGCTGATAAGCCTCATATGCAAGTTATTTGGTTTTTCTCTGCCTGTCTGTGTTGTAATATGCCAGTGCAGTAGGTAGTAGTTCACCAATGTTTGTAATTGAACAAAGTTTTGAGGCTACGTGGCAGCAGGATAATATTAAAAACACTAAAGACCCCAAAAATACCGTCACCATCCTGGCATTTTCTACCAGGAGAAGTTTGAAAGCAGTCTAAAAGTTTTTTTTAACTAAAACCAGCAAAGCAATTGAATAAACTTCCTTTCTGTTTTCATAACAAGCATTGCCATACCATACCAATTTATTTATAGAGCACTTAAAACAGCAACAAGACCAACCAAAGTGCTGTACAATGGAAACAAAAGCACAGTGGACAGGAAAACATAAAATAAAAATATAGATACAAATAGCAACAGAAACTAACTAAAATGGCCAATAATGTATATTACAGAGAGGATCAAAACAAATCACACCATGTTAAAGGCAAGAGAATAGAAGTGGGTTTTGAAGCGAGACTTAAAGACTGTGAGTGTGAGAGCCTGCCTGACACTCAGTGGCAACTCATTCCACAGTCTTGGGCCTGCAACTGAGAAGGCCCTGTCACCTCTGAGTGTCATGATCTGCTGTTTAATGTTGGAACCCACGTGCAGAAAAACAGACTGGCTCACGAATATAAAATGAACAATGATTTATTTAACAAAAATAATAATGCTGATAGTGGAGCAAAAACACTTACTGAGATGAGATGAGATGAGCAGATCACACACCGTGGAAAGACAAAGCCCCGGTGCTCAAGGAGTGAATACACAGAGTTTATATACTGACACAAACAAGACAGTGAGGAGCACCTGGGGTGATTAGAATGAGGACCAGCTGTGAATGATTAATGCTGAAGGCCTGAGCACAGAGAGACAGACTGAGGAGTGGGAAATGACAGAGACTGAATGAGATACACAGAAACCAGTAAACAAAGCAAAGAACAACAAAGTATGGCAGAAGGGGAACACAAAATAACATAAGCAACAGAACCTAGGGTGGCACCTGACACCACCAAGACGGACCCCACAAGAACAAGGGCGGGCGGAGGGAGGCAACAGGCAGGACGGCGGGCCAACATCAGCCCGATCCGGGGGGCGCCCAGGAGGCCGCCCATCACCAACAGCCAGATCCGGAGGACGTCCAGGAGGCCGTCCACAATGCTGCAGCGCGTCAGGCGGACGACCAGAGAACCATCCAGCAAGAAACACATCCCCAAGGAAAGGGACGGCTGGGACACCACAGCCGGCCGGTACACCTTCGGCGTCGGCCGGTACACCTTCTGCGTCGCCAGGACCCTCGTCGACGGCGTCGCCAGGACCCCCGTCGTCGGCGTCGCCAGGACCCCCATCGTCGGCGTCGCCAGGACCCCCGTCGTCGGCGTCCCCAGGACCCCCGTCGTCAGCGTCGCCAGGACCCCCGTCGTCGGCATCGCCAGGACCCCCGTCGTCGGGCGCCGAGGCGGGCGACAAGTTGTCTGCGGCGCTGGGACCCTCTGTCGAGGACGAGGCGTCTGCGGCACTGGGACCCCCGTCGTCAGGACCCTCTGAGACGTCGTCTGCTTCGTCGAGACCCTCGGAGACGTTGTTTGCGTCGTCGAGACCCTCGGAGACGTCGTCTGCGTCGTCGAGACCCTCGGAGACGTTGTCGAGACCCTCGGAGACGTCGTCTGCGTCGTCGAGACCCTCGGAGACGTTGTCTGCGTCATCGAGACCCTCGGAGACGTCGTCTGCGTCGTCGAGACCCTTGTCGTGGGGACCCTCTTCGTCGGGATCCCTATCGTGGGGACCCTCTTCGTCGAGACCCTTGTCGTGGGAACCCTCTTCGTCGGGACCCTCGTCGTGGAGATCCTCCGAGACGTCGTGGGGTGCCGTCGAGTCTGCATCGGTCAGCGTTGAGACGTCTGCAGCAGCCGAAGCGTTGAGGTCTGCAGCAGCCGAAGCGTCGAGGTCTGCAGCAGCCGAAGCGTCGAGGTCTGCAGCAGCCGAAGCGTCGAGGTCTGCAGCAGCCGAAGCGTCGAGGTCTGCAGCAGCCGAAGCGTCGAGGTCTGCAGCAGCCGAAGCGTCGAGGTCTGCAGCAGCCGAAGCGTCGAGGTCTGCAGCAGCCGAAGCGTCGAGGTCTGCAGCAGCCGAAGCGTCGAGGTCTGCAGCAGCCGAAGCGTCGAGGTCTGCAGCAGCCGAAGCGTCGAGGTCTGCAGCAGCCGAAGCGTCGAGGTCTGCAGCAGCCGAAGCACCAAGGACCAGAGATGGCAAGTACTTTGCCACAAAAGCTGCCTGCCAACGTTCCAGCTCCTCCTGTGACACCCTCTCTCCCTCCTCCAGAAAGCGAGGGCTGGGCTGTACATCTGGTGGCGAGCGAGGAGGAGACGGACAGCGGGGTGCAGCGGCGAGGTGAGGTGGAGAGGGATGAAGCTGAGAGTCGGTGGTCTTGCCTCTTCTTTGCCGCCTCTTCCTGCTGCGTTGGTGGTGTGAGCTGAAGACGGGCGCACCCCAGAGTTCCTCCTCCAGCTCAGCGTCATCGTCTGACCACAGCAGCAGATGTGACGAGCAATAAGCCGGCGGGGTGGAGGAAGAAGCTGGCTTAAAAGCCAGGCGGCTCCCCCAGAACTGAGACCTCATTTCCTCTTCCTCCACAAGAAGAGGTGATGGTAGGATCTCCACCTCCGGGCTGTGGTGACCTCGTCTCCGGACGGGTTCAGTCCGAAACGCCCCCCACCAGATCACAGGCTCCTCCATCCGTTCATGTTTCTCCTTGTCCCTCTGAGCAGTTTTGTCTGCCTCACGGGCGAGCCATTCAAAGATATCTATTTTTCTGCTGGGCTCTTTCTGATGACCGGGGCTTTCTGTCATGATCTGCTGTTTAATGTTGGAACCCACGTGCAGAAAAACAGACTGGCTCACGAATGTAAAATGAACAATGATTTATTTAACAAAAATAATAATGCTGATAGTGGAGCAAAAACACTTACTGAGATGAGATGAGATGAGCAGATCACACACCGTGGAAAGACAAAGCCCCGGTGCTCAAGGAGTGAATACACAGAGTTTATATACTGACACAAACAAGACAGTGAGGAGCACCTGGGGTGATTAGAATGAGGACCAGCTGTGAATGATTAATGCTGAAGGCCTGAGCACAGAGAGACAGACTGAGGAGTGGGAAATGACAGAGACTGAATGAGATACACAGAAACCAGTAAACAAAGCTCAGAACAACAAAGTATGGCAGGAGGGGAACACAAAATAACATAAGCAACAGAACCTAAAGAAACAGACAGGGACAGAGCCTGACACTGAGCTTACGACGAGTATCTGGGACTGACAGAAGCATCTGGTCTACTGACCTCAGAGAGTGTGGTGGGACATATAGATGCAGAAGATCAGTGAGATAAGATGGAGTGGAATTGTTCAGAGATTTAAAAACATACATGAGTATTTTAAACTGGATTCGAAGGTGAATGGGTAGCCAGTGCAGGGAGGCCAAAACTGGTGTGATGTGCTCTCTATGGCCTGTGGGCTGCAGCATTTTGGACCAGTTGTAGACGTGCAATGGAGGACTGACTGATTCCAAACAGAAGAACATTGATTGTGGTAATAAGAGAACTTAAAAATTATACATTTTTAAAGGACATTGTCACTTTTGAAAAACAGAGTAAATCTGTGGCTCAGATGGTAGAGCTGTTGCCTCTCGGCAAGAAGGTCACTGTATCAAATTCCGGATGGAAGCCTTTCTGTGTGGAGGTTACATGTTCTCTATGTGCATGCGTGGGTATTCTACGGGTACTCCGGTTTTCTCCCACAGACCAAAAACATGCATGTTAGGCTGATTGGTAACACTAGTCCCTCTTGTCCCTAGGTATGAGAGTGAGAGAATGAATGGTTGTTTGTCTCGTTTGTCTCTATGTGTCCCTGTGATGGACTGGAGACCTGTCCAGGGTGTCTCCCACCTCTCACACAGTGATGGTTGGATATGGGCACCAGTGACCCCCACAACCCAAAAAGGAAGAAGTGGGTAATGAGGATGGACGGATCGATAGATGGATGGATGCATGGATGGATGGATGGATGGATGGAGTAAAATAATTGATCGTTAACAGCTATCGGATAACACCGGCTAATAAAGTAAAACAAAAGAAGTGACTAGCAAAATCATTCATCATCTTGCCGCCAAAAACCTATGCAATGCATGGCAAATCAAAGGCATGCATCATGCACAAAATCTTCTACCATCCATGAACTTTTTGTCCAAAGCAAAAGAGCACAGATCTGCACGGATACACCGGGAATGCCACATGTAATATTTATGAATTCGGCCCAGTTGCTGGACACTGCTTGTTCCCTGTATTGTAGCCAATACTTGAGCTGTGTATTGTTGCATCCATCAATACAATCCATGTTGATTTTGGCTCCGGGAACTAGGGCTGGGCCATATCATATTGTCCACGATAATACCAGTAAAAACAGCTTGCCCGGGCAAAAAAATGATATCATGATATGCTAATTTCATGACGTAATACGTCAGAATGCCCCGCCCCCTTAACAACCGAGCGCTTAAACCGACAAAACAGAACTGTGCACCTCCCTCCACCAGTCTGCGTGCAATATTTGCTGGCTAAAATGCTACAAAAACAAACAACTCGTGTCTCAGGCAGCTTATCCCTTCTCCTCCCTTCTCCCTCTCTGTGCCTGCGCGCGTGTCTCCCCCTTCCCCGCTCCCCCCCCCACTCCAACCCGCTCTGCAGCCGCTGCGCGTGCTGCCAGTTGCAGCCTCGCTGTTATCTCAAACACGCGCAGCTCAGCTGTCTATTAGGTTCCACAGTCGGTCCACAGCAGTTCAGTTAAAAAATGAATCAGAGAAATGACACGTTCCTGCATGAACAGAGGAAGCTGAAACACTAACGAGCTTCTTTCAGCCCTACCCTGACTTTTGTGTGTGGGAGCGTGGCTCCTCTTTAAGTTAGGACCAACTTTTGTTTTTGAATGAAACTTGTGTGAAAGTACCCCTCCTTTTGCTAAAGTTAAATTTTATTTTAAACTGACCAATTAAATTGTTACTTTTACTCAACCTTGTTCCATCTGGGTTTTTAATGTTACTTCCGCTTCTCCTGGCTGAGCCGGGTCGTAACACAATCTAAATAACAGATCATTTATATATTTTTTTATTTTTATACTTGGGAGACTTTACTAAAAAAAGTAATTTCAGTAAAATTACCCCTTGTTGTTTTTTTTAAATTTTATATAATACTGCAAAGCAACATGTTAAGTTAAATTTGTCAAATAAATATTATTATTTTTTTGTGGCTATATCACGAATTTATCGTTATCGTGATAATGCTCTGAAATATCACGATATAATTTTTGAGCCATATCGCCCACCCCTACCGGGAACATCTTATTCATTTAAGTTTACATGGATAAAAGCACTGAAGACTGCCATCATGCATGTGCTCTGCTGCGTTGATTGTCTGACATCTGGAATTTTGGGGATTCCCCACTATCCTTGTGACATCACCCCTGATCAATATTCTTGTCCTTGTGCACCATGGTTTAAGTTCCCTGTCATAATTATGAAATCATCATCCATATTTGGATGAACTTGGCAAAAGGGCTTTCTCCTACTCTGCTCCTGCTTCATGGAATATCTTACAAAAAGATCTGAAGCTCTCGACCTTGACCTCTCTAAATGGTTTAAAGAATCTGTTGGAATCCTGGCAAAAACCAGTGCAGACATGTTCCTGTTTTTAGTTTTCTACATTTGCCTTGTTATCTATCTGTTTTGCTATTTTGACATCTTTTTTTAACTTGTTAAAAAAATCTGTATGTCTCTCTTATGATTGTCTATTGTTGATTGCCAAAGGAAAGTCTATTGTTGCTGTTGTCATCAATCTTTGTTGAAATCAGGTCTCTCTTGTAAATGAGTCCTCGAGGCTCATTGGGATTAACCTGCCTAAATAAAGGTTGAATGAATGAATATTTGATTCATTAAATTAATTTATTCATAATCTAATTTCTTTAGCTGTAACTGTCAGGGGATTTTGGTCAAGGTTTATGGACATGTTTTAACTACTATGGCTGAGAATATTAACGGCCCATGAACCATGTGTTTGAGTTAGCAGAGAGTTCCTTTCTCTCTCAGAGCGAACTGAATGAGAGCTGCTTTGATCCTTCATGTGCAGCCTGTGAGCCAGGAGCTGATACGCTTTTATAAAAACAATTCTTGCACGCTGCTTGTGACAGATTCTGGTGACTGGACTCCATGTATGTAAAATTTCTGTACATCTGTGTAACTTGTTGTGAAAGTCTGCCCTTGCAAGTAAAAATGTTTAAAAATCTTCTTATGTCCTTGAGTGGGGCTTCTTTGAGTAAGTAAGATGAACAGATGATGTTTTTATCCAATAACATAAAGTTAGTATTCACAATTCATTAAGAGTTTGCTATGTAATTTTGCTGTCTGACCAACCTTAGGTTACATGTTACAATTTAAGCTCCACAGAGCTGTGTCGAGTCTTTATATGATCAATGTATAATATCAGATCATTAATCCATCATCAGGCTGTCTGGGATCAGTAAACTAGCTGCTGTTTTGGCTGAATAATGCAAAGGCTAAGGGCTTCCAGCAAGTTCATCTTCACCCTTCTGCCATTATTGCTCCCAGATAAATTAAACAACACTGACATGATGAGGACAGGGAAAAAAATCTGGCAAAAGACCAATAACTTCAACCTGAATCAGACCGAAAATTAAGACTACAAGAAAATCCAGACAGAATACTTCCTCTGATGATAAGCATAACGGAGAGCAACTACATGATTGCTATGGTTGGAGAAAAAAAGAGTCAGAGCAGATCTGTCACTCTGTTTTTAAAATAAAAAATTTGATCAACATTTGATGCATCTGCTGAACAGTCAAAACCAGCAAATAGCAAATACTTACATGATTGCCTGCTCAAGGTCCGCTGGACTGGAAGAGCTGAAACAGGCTGTCGCAATGCAAATCTCCTGGAAAAAAGAAAGCGATGAAGGAGGAGAGACAAAACAAGGAAAAAAACAATAAAACTGCCAGTTCTCATGGTGGTTATGGGAATAATAAACACTGTTCAGTTACAAAAAAAAATAAACAATTATATGATGACTACCAGTTTCACTTCATCAGATGAGGCTGGTGAAATGAAAAAAGGGAGAAGATTTTTTCAGCAATTACATATAGAGTTTTTTTTTTCCTTTCCTGTTTTTAAATTACGCTAAAATACCTGTTTCTGTGTTGAAAAAACACTCTGTGTGTTTGCTGTCCAAAGTGGATCATCACCAGAATTATCATTTTCTATCATTACTCATTTTAGTTCAAACACTGTGTGGAAATCCAGACTATTTTTGGCTGCGACAATAAAGCTAAAGGGGATGGAAAAGATGAAGATAGTGAAACGTCTGTGACAGCAGCCTAGTGGTTATAACAGGCTTGTTCAGATGAATCTGTAGAAAGGACATGGTGTTCTGCTTAGACTTGTTTCTTACCGTTCCTGGAACTGTTTGGATGGGATAAGGCCAGCTCGGGGGTTGGCATCACCCTCACGTTTGGCCTGCCACCAAGTGGCATCCTCTTGGCTCATTATTTGAAGGATGGTGCCCTTCTTGAATTCCAGCCCAGCTTCCTTACACGGGATGGTGCTGTCTTTTTTGGGGTCGTAGTCAAAAAGTGCTTTCAAAAACACCTAGATGTGTTAACAATGGTAGGGAAAAAAGGATTAACAAATAAAGTAACAGTTTACGTTAATACCCAGATGCATGCTCAATAATCCAGGTAGAAAAATCTAAAAAAGCTAAGTCTGGTCCTCTGGACATTCAAAAAACAAAACAAAACAAAAAAATTGTTGAAACGTTTCGTCTTTCGTCCGAAAGACTTCCTCAGTCTGAGGTGCTGTATTCAGCTCAGTCTTATAAATAGCACCCTTTCACAGTGGATCAGCCAGTTGGCTGATGACAGCCGAAACCAGCTGCTCACATGGTCAAGGAGGAACATCAGCCTAACAATGGATTGTTCGCACCCTGATGGTTGTTTGCTATTCACAGAGGGCTGAGTGATACTAGCAATAACAGCATTGTAAGAGGGGGACAGTTGAACCCGGAGGCCTCCACCCCTGTTTAATGATGGACGGTTTCTTTTCACAAAGATGGCCTCCTTTACTCCTCTCTCAAACCATTGTTCCTCTCTATCAAGGATGTGAACATCTTCATCCCTGAAAGAGTGACCTCTGACCTGGAGATGAGTGTAGACCACAGAGTCCTGACCTGATGATGTTGATCTTCTGTGCTGGGCCATCCTTTTGGCCAGTGGCTGTTTAGTTTCCCCGATGTAAGACTGATCACAGCCCTCCTGACACTGAACAGCATACACAATATTACTCTGTTTGTGCCGGGGGACTGGATCTTTGGGATGAACCAGTCTTTGCCGTAATGTATTTTGGGGTTTAAAAGCCACTGGGACGTTGTGTTTAGAAAATAAACGTCTCAATGTCTCTGAAACTCCTGCAACATCTGGAATGACCACTGGTCTGGGTCTGGGTTCCTTCTTTTCACCTGATGGCTGCTGGAGTCCTGTTTGGGTTTCTTCTCTGCTTTCAGGAAGGCCCAGTTAGGATATCCACATTTCTCTAGAGCCTGTTTTGTGTGTGATTTCTCCTTCTGTCTGGCTGCTGAGTTAGTGGGGACGCTGTCTGCTCTGTGGTACAGAGTCCTGATGACTCCTAACTTGTGCTCCAGAGGGTGATGGGAGTCAAACTGTAAATACTGGTCTGTGTGTGTGGGTTTGTGGTACACCTCAGTTTGCAAATTTCCTCTATCAGAAACTGAGACCTCACAGTCCAAGAAAGCCAACCTGCCATTTTTTACATCTTCTCGTGTGAACTTGATATATTTATCCACAGAGTTGATGTGATCAGTGAAATGTTGGACTTCCTGAGATTTAATTTTAACCCAGGTGTCGTCAACATACCTGAACCAATGACTTGGTGGTCTCCCTGAAAAGGACGTCAAGGCTCTCTTTTCTACCTCCTCCATGTACAGGTTGGCAACAATAGGAGAAACTGGAGACCCCATAGCACACCCATGTTTCTGCCTATAATATTGCTCCCCATATGTGAAGTAGGTTGACTGCAGGCACAGTTTCAAGAGTTGACACAGTTGCTCTGTGGAAAGTGTGGTCCTGCTGTTCAGAGTGGTGTCTGATTTTAACCTTAAACAGACCACCTCTACTGCTTCATCAACAGGAATGCACGTAAAGAGTGATGTGACATCAAAAGAGACCATTGTTTCATCAGTCTCCATGATGACATCCCTCACCTTATCCACAAAGTCCATGGTGTTCTGTATGTGGTGTTCTGAGCTGCCAACTAAAGGGATGAGTACAGATGCCAGATATTTGGAAACATTGTAAGTGACCGAGTTAATCATGCTAACAATTGGTCTTAAAGGTACACCTTGTTTGTGGATTTTGGGTAAACCATACAGACTTGGCGTGGCCTCCCCTGGGTACAGTCTGTGGTACAGAATACTGTCAATAGCCTTGTCCTGCTTCAAAATTTTCAGGCAATCTATCAACTTCTTCTTGTAACCACTTCCTGGATCTCTTTTCAGCGGTTCATAAGTGGTTAAGTCACTAAGGAGTGACATAACTTTCTCATGATAGTCTTTCTGGTTCAAAATCACTGTGCACCTTCCTTTGTCTGCTGGGAGAATTATCATGTTTTTGTCTTTGCTAAGAGTGGTGAGTACATCCCTCTCTTCTCTACTGATGAGGTGGTGGTTTAGCATTACTGAGACAGGCTGAAACTTTGACTCTGAGTTGTTCTGCTTCAAACTCCGCTACACAGTTACATGCCAGGGAGACAGAGAAGTGGGTGAAGAATTTATCTGACAGACAGCTCACCCAGCCGGAGACAGAGATTCTTGCCAGGGGACTAAACTTTGCAGTGAAAAAAAAAACACTGGTGGTAAGAGATGGTAGAGATGATCACAGCCACTGAGTCAGCCATTCGTAACAACAAAATTAGAAAGTTTGTTCCTTCGTCTTTAAAACTAATTTCAGATTAGTTAGGAAGACAGAGCTTAACATGAGAATGGTTGTTTGCAAGAAGTTTCAAATAAAATTATGGTACAGTATTTTGGAAATACGATAAAATGCACGGAAGATGAAAGTGAAGCAGCTGACCAGCGAAGTTTGCTGCAAAGATTTCCCTCTCCATCTCCTGCTGTAAATGGCAAATGGAGCTTACTTATATAGTGCCTTCCAGCCCCCTATTAGGGGCCCCAAAGCGCTTTACAGCACCAGCCATCCACCCATTCATACACACCGGTAGCGGTAGTCTGCCATGCAAGGCGACAGCCAGTCCTACCGGGAGCAACTCGGGGTTAAGTGTCTTGCCCAGGGACACAACGACACATGGTGTGGGAACACGGGATTCGAACCCCCAAACTTCCGATTGGGGGACGACTGCCATTGCCACTACACCATCTCGTCCTTTATCACAAAGGATTTATGAGCAAACAGCTCAGTGGAAGGCGAGTGGTTTAGTTTTAGTTTTAATATTCTGGAAGCACTGTACGTCATTCCTTCAAGTAGATAAAGGTCCACACAGCTCCAGCATGAAACAAGAATAACGTGGGAGAAGTTCTGATGCAGCTGTAGCCAAAAGGTAACTGTTTTTTATCATATTATACTAAAACTTATAGACAAGTTATACAACAAACTTAATGTAATTTGTCTTTTTAACAGGTTGGAGAGGTCAGATGAGACACATCGCCTGGAGCCAGTTCTAAATGATACAATTTATGGTTTATAAATTACAGTTCAGAAGAGATTTTAATGCAGGTTTGCACAGGCTTTGAAATTTTGTTAAATATTTACTAATTATAAATCAATATGCTTAAAAAAACTGTGAAGTCTGTATTTTATGTTGAGTTAAAGGTCAATGTACTATGGTAGGCTGAAGTCTGTTTACTTTTGTATTTATATATTGTGAATTATTTGTCTGTGATGGACCTGTCCAGGTGTCCCCCGCCTCTCGCATAGTGATGGTTGGACATGGACACCAGTGACCCCCGAGACTCGAAAAGGAAGAAGTGGGTAAAGATGATGGATGGATAAATTATTTGTTCCTAGATTTTTATTTTTATTTGATTGTTTTAGAGAAATCCAGGCAACTAAGCCAACCTAATACTGGTAATTTAAGTTACAGAATTGTATGCACTCCTGTATTATTTGTTCCTATTTTGGTATAAATATCAAACAATGCAAAAAATTTGATACAATAAGGAACCTAAAATTATTGTTTTAAATAAATGTTCTATTTGTTTACATTGTTGTTGATTCTTTTCAGCTTGTCAGTTACATAACTGCAACTAAATTTATGACCATTTCAATAGAAAATTTGTTTATAATTGAAAATCATTTCTGAATCAAAAAAATCGATTTTGAATCCAATTGTGACACCAAAAATCGGAATTGAATCAATTCACCAGACACTAGCCGTTTTCGCATTGGCCAGCCCTCCCCGGCTCTCCCCGGCTCCACCCTGCATCTAACCCGGGTTCGGCATGTTCGCATTTTCCTTGTCCGCCCGGGATCCGCCTTTGCTTTGGAACCATCTCCACCGTGGTTCTTATCGGGCCGGCCCCACGGACCCAGTTTGACGTCATGTACTGCTCACATTTGATTCGTTGTTTGCAGCAGGGGCGGGACTCATTCAAACAACCTCAGCGCGAGGGTTGAATTTCATTCAAATTTAACTACAGAAACGAGAAACCCCTAAAACAATTGTTAGCTGAATTAGTTTTTCTGAGTTAAATTTTTGTTAATAACTGATCACAAATCAGCTTATGTCACAACGTAAATAACACGAAGTGCACACCCATTTCCGCCTTTCCTTGTGACCTGAATGTCATTAAAATATAACTAATATTGTCTAACTCTTGCGCGCAACCAGGGTTTTAAAATATAACTAATAATCTCTAACTTCTACGTGCAGCTAGAATGTTAAGAGGATTGAATCGTATATAGGTAAAGTGGACACCTGAAAATCCAGTCCGCCGCTGTAGCTCAGAGCGTTCGCCAACTGCTATTAAGCTCTTTTATCTTGACCGGCGATTCTGGTCCACCATCCGGCGTCTCAGGGGGGGAAAGAGGTACGCGACCAACACCATTTATGGTGGGGGTGGCATGCTGCTGACCTCAACTCGGGATGTTGTGAGTCGGTGGGCGGAATACTTCGAAGACCTCCTCAATCCTACTGGCACGTCTTCCACTGAGGAAGCGGAGCCTGGGGACTTTGGGTCGGGTTCTCCGATCTCTGGTGCTGAGGTCGCCGAGGTGGTTAAAAAGCTCCGCGGTGGCAAGGCTCCGGGGGTGGATGAGATTCGCCCGGAGTTCCTTAGGGCTCTGGATGTTGTAGGGTTGTGTTGGCTTACGCGACTCTGCAATATCGCGTGGACATCGGGGGCAGTTCCCTTGGATTGGCAGACTGGGGTGGTGGTTCCCCTATTCAAAAAGGGGGACCGTAGGGTGTGTTCCAACTATAGGGGGATCACACTCTTAAGCCTCCCTGGTAAGGTCTATTCAGGGGTTCTGGAGAGGAGGGTCCGTCGGATAGTCGAACCTCGGATTCAGGAGGAGCAGTGTGGTTTTCGTCCTGGTCGTGGAACACTGGACCAGCTCTACACCCTCAGCAGGGTCCTGGAGGGTGCGTGGGAGTTTGCCCAACCAGTTTACATGTGCTTTGTGGACTTGGAGAAGGCATTCGACCGCGTCCCTCGGGGGGTTCTGTGGGGGGTACTCCGGGAGTATGGGGTACCAGGCCCTTTGATAAGGGCTGTTAGGTCCCTGTACGACCGGTGTCAGAGCTTGGTCCGCATTGCCGGCAGTAAGTCAGGCTCGTTTCCGGTGAGAGTTGGACTCCGCCAAGGTTGCCCTTTGTCACCGATTCTGTTCATAACTTTTATGGACAGAATTTCTAGGCGCAGCCAAGGTGTTGAGAGGATCCGTTTTGGTGACCTTAGAATCGCTTCTCTGTTTTTTGCAGATGATGTGGTCCTACTGGCTTCATCAGTTCGTGATTTACAACTTTCACTGGAGCGGTTTGCAGCCGAGTGTGATGCGGCCGGGATGAGGATCAGTTCCTCCAAATCCGAGGCCATGGTCTTGAGCCGGAAAAGGGTAGCATGCCCTCTCCGGGTCGGGGAGGAGGTCCTGCCCCAAGTGGAGGAGTTTAAGTATCTCGGGATCTTGTTCACGAATGAGGGAAAACTGGAGCGTGAGATCGATAGGCGGATAGGTGCAGCGTCCGCAGTGAAGCGGGCGCTGTACCGGTCTGTCGTGGTGAAGAGAGAGCTGAGTCAAAAGGCAAAGCTCTCAATTTACCGATCGATCTACGTTCCCACCCTCATCTATGGTCATGAGCTTTGGGTTATGACCGAAAGAACAAGATCTCGGATACAAGCGGCTGAAATGAGTTTTCTCCGCAGGGTGGCTGGACTCTCCCTTAGAGATAGGGTGAGAAGCTCAGTCATCCGGGAGGGACTCGGAGTAGAGCCGCTGCTTCTCCACATCGAGAGGAGCCAGTTGAGGTGGCTCGGGCATCTGGTTAGGATGCCTCCTGGACGCCTCCCTGGTGAGGTGTTCCGGGCATGTCCCACCGGGAGGAGACCCAGAGGAAGACCCAGGGAGGGACTATGTTTCTCGGCTGGCCTGGGAACGCCTTGGGATTCCCCCGGAGGAGCTGCTCCAAGTGGCTGGGGAGAGGGAAGTCTGGGCCTCCCTACTTAGGCTGCTGCGACCCGACCCCGGATAAGCGGAAGAAGATGGATGGATGGATGGATTCGCGCCCCGGCCACTACACACCTTGGGGTGTCTATGAGTGCACACCTAATTCTCTAGCTCCCCGGGTGCTTTCTGGCTGCTCACTGCACCACCTGGTGGTGGTTGGGTTAAATGCAGAGACAAATTTCGTCTGTATATGGGAAACATACACAGATGACAGGAAAAGACATTATTATTATTATTATTATTATTATTATTATTATTATTATTATATTTTAAAACCCTGGCTGCGCGCAAGAGTTAGACAATATTAGTTATATTTTAATGACATTCAGGTCACAAGGAAAGGCGGAAATGGGTGCGCGCTTCGTGCTATTTACGTTCTAACATAAGCTGATACATAAGCTGATTTGTAATCAGTTATTAACAAAAATAAACTCATAAAAACTAATATATATATTCAGCTAACACATTTTTTTTAGGGGTGTCCTCTCTTAAAACACTGTAAGCGTGCAGACAAGAACAGTCCACCCACGTCAAGAGAACACCCCACCCACTTCAAGGCTGCTCTCCACATAATGCGTAATGAACGCGGACGGGCCAGTTTGGGCTCAGGGCAAACCAGGGGCGGCCCGGGCCATTGAGGGCTGGAAAACGGCTACTGAGAGATTTGCACCCCTACTGTTCATACACTGCCTGGCTAAAAAAAGTTGCCACCAAAAAGAAAGGTCACACTACTACTGTATTTCGTTGGACTGCCTTTAGCTTTGATTACAGCATGCATTTACCGTGGCATTGTTTTGATAAGCTTCTGCAATGTCACAAGAGTTATCTTCATCCAGTGCTGCATTAATTTTTCACCAAGATCTTGCATTGATGACTAGGCACTAGGCATGATGGGTGCATCACTTCACCTGCCTCTCTTCTTATCCTGATGCACCCATCATTCTGGAACAGGGTAAATCTGGACTCATCAGACCACATGACCCTTCATTGCTCTAGAGTCCAGTCTTTAGGCTCCCTAGCAAATTGAAACCTTTTTTTCCAGTTAGCCTCACTGATTAGTGGTTTTCTTAAAGCTACGCAGCTGTTCTGTCCCAATCCCTTGAGTTCCCTTCATTTTGTGTGTGGAAATGCTCTTAATTTCACTACTAAACATAGCCCTTAGTGTTACTGTTGTTTTTCATCTACAGTATTTGATTTCACCAAACATTTAGGTGATTGCCGGTCACGATCATTCAGGATTTTTTTTACGGCCACATTTCTTCCTCGAAGACGATGGGTCCCCACTATCCTTCCAGTTTTTAATAATGCATTGGACAGTTCTTAACCCAATTTTAGTAGATTATGCAGTCTCCTTAGATGTTTTCTCTGCTTGATGCCAATGATTGGATCCTTTTCAAACAGACTGACATCTTTTCCACGACCACGTGATGTGTCTTTCGACATGCTTGTTTAATAAATGAGAAGCAACTCATTGCACCAGTTGGGGTTAAATAACTTGTTGCCAGCTGAAAGATAATCGCCCATGCAGTAATTATCCAATAGAAGGCTAGTACCTATTTGCTTAGTTAAATCCAGGTGGCAACTTTTTTGGGGTCAGGCAGTGTACATGGTACTGTTATGAGGAGAAAGCTGCAACCTGAGTACTCTTGTTGGGTCTTCCATCTGAACTGAGTTCTGACATGTTGAATTACCACTCCTGAGACACTTCTATACATGTGGACAGTAAAAAGGCAGACAGTGAATGTTATGTCTGAGACAAAGTCTAAAAAGAGGAAGGAGAGTTAAACTTTTCAGTGTTCTTTTGATTTGACCCAATTTATTATTTAACCAACGACTGAAACTCACTGCAGCTTTGCTAGTTAACCACTGAAGTCTAAAAGTGTGTAGTAAAATTCTACTTGTTTTTTATACCTAATTAGTGCAAAAATAAATATGAAGTAGTTATTATATTGGCACATTGCATATTAGCACTTTTTTTTCACAGTTTGAGAACTAATTCTGAACTGAAGATCTTAGTGATGTGCTTTGACATCACTCATAAAGCCATAACAAGATAATCACTGTATGGTAAAAAAAAGAAGAAGAAAAAAAACAAAAATCACTGTAATGCTACTTGAATTGGTGATATGTGACATCTGTGCTGCTGATTATCCCTGCTGTTGCTCTCATGTTGCTGATTATCTTGTGCTGCTGTATTCATTCATACCTATCTGCTCACCACAGACTCATGGTCGGGCTGCTGTTGTACGCCACATTGTTTTACATTATTAGTGTTTAGTGTATATCTTGCATACCATTTGTCGTTTGTTTAGCGTATATCTTGGTGTATATCTTAGATCCTTATTTACTGCTTCTTTTTATAATTTATATTTCGCCATTTTTGGGTATAACTGGGACCCTGTGTACATAATTTCGTTCCACCTCATGTACCGCATGAGATGGTAATGACAATAAGAGTGACTTGAACTTGAACTTGACATGTACATGACTACTGTATATGTAATGTATATGGGATTGTGTGTGCATTTAGACATCTTTTTTCTTACACATAGCAAAAGCCTTACACAATCATATTAATGGTATTCCAAAAACTCATATGGACAGACAAAAGCAAGGAGCTCAAAGTCCCTTACCTGGATGTGGATGATCGGGGCCCCACCCTGGCCAGGCCTAGGGTAAGGGTTAGTCTATGAGCACCTGGTGACCGTATCTCTACCTATAGGGCCCGGTCAGGCTCAGCCTGAATTATTCATTCATTCATTCAACCTGGGGCGGCCGTGGCGTAGTGGTAATGGCAGTCTTCCCCAATCGGAAGGTTAACGGTTCGAATCCCGGTTCCCCACACCATGTGTCGTTGTGTCCTTGGGCAAGACACTTAACCCCGAGTTGCTCCCGGTAGGACTGGAAAGTGCCTTGCATGGCAGTCTGCCGCTACCGGTGTATGAATGTGTGTATGAATGGGTGTATGAATGGGTGGATGGTTGGTATTGTAAAGCGCTTTCGGGCCCCTCATAGGGGGCTGGAAAGTGCTATATAAATAAGCTCCATTTACCATTTACTTTATTTACAAGGTATATAGGAAAGTCCCGCTGAGCCTCGGGGACTCATTTACAAGAGAGACCTGAATTGGGACATTGGGATTGCCTTCCTGTAGGCCCACCACTTGGGTGGCTGTGGCTGTTGGGCGGCTGTGCCTGAGTAGTTAGATCAGTCGTCCTTCAGTGCAAGAGTTGGGGATTTGAATCCACCAGCAGTCACACGCCTAAAGCCTCCAGTATAGCTGTGCGTTGTGTCCAGCGCCGCTGGACTCGCGTGTGCTGCGCGCCGGCAGTTCATATTATACTCTGTGCAAGCGCAGCTCTCTGGAGTGCAGGCTCCAGCAACTGCAGCCGGGCGGAGCGTTTACCTACAGGACAAATTGAGGTCGCTGATTGGTCATTTGCTGACACGCGAGGCAGTTTATCAACGCGGGCGCGTAGGCGGTCGTAAAATTTGAGCTTGGCGCGTTCACGCCCGCGATCAAAGGCTTTTGCCGCGGCGCTCACTCGGCGTGCCACGGCGCTTTGACTCACGCGGAGCTATACTGGGGGCTTAAGTGTCCCTGGGTAAGACACTAAACCCCTCATTGCCTCCGATGTGTGTCCCATTGGTGTATGAATGTGATCTAAAGCACTGATTAGTTTCTTTAGAATTATTTGTTCAATTAGCTTTGTAGAAATCTAGTAGAGTGCTGTATGAATGGGTAAATGAGGGCACAGATTGTAGTGTAAAGCGCTTTGAGTATCTGGATAAGACAGAAAAGCGCTATATAAGTACAGTCCATTTACCATTTACTACCTGCAGGAAGGACCATACTAGTCGGGTGCATAGTGCCATGAGTGGTGGCAGAAGGCGGGAACCTTGGTGTTATGTTCCTGGCTTGCCAAAGCTGGCTCTTGGGACAGGGAAAGTCATATTTCTGGTGGGAAAGGAGCCTGAGCTAGTGCAGAGTGAGAGGTATCAACTAGACAAAGATGGGCTCACCTTGATGCATAACATGGACACAGAAACCATTCTCCATGAGAAGTCAAGTCAAAGTCAAAGTCTACTTTATTGTCAGAACTGCAATATGTACAGGACATACACAGGATTGAAATTGCGTTTCTCTCAGTCCCTCGGTGCAACAGTAACCATTTAAACACTAAAACACTGAAACATTTAATAAACATAAGCATAAAATAGTAAAAGTGTAACACTGTCCTGAGTTTTTTCATAGTAGTATAAAAGTATGAAAATTTACACCAACACTAAAACACAAAACACCCAATGAACATAAGCATAAAATGAAATAATAAAAGTGTAATACTGTCCTGAGTTTTTGCATAGTAGTATAAAAAGTATAAAAAGTATATCTATAAAATAAACTGAAGGTTCTAGCATTGACATTTGCAAAGAGTGGCACAGCAGCATATGAGTTAATGTACACAGTATATGTATGAGGTAGTTGATGTTGGTATAGAGGCAAAGTGGCATATGCAGTAAGGCACATAAGGCACATTGGGCATCCTTAAATAAGGCTAGTCAGAGAATACTGTATATGTATCAGCAGTAGTGTAGATATAAAAGTAGTGTAAATGTAAACAGTAGTAATAAATGTAAACAGTAGTAATAAATGTAAACAGTATTAATAAATGTAAACAGTGAATGTAAACAGTAGTATGACTATAGGCAGTAATGTAATACAAACATTAGTGCAAATATGAGAAGTAGTGCAAACTGAATGAGCACATGACCGAGAGTTTAGTGAATAACCCGTTTGATGACACAGAGTCCAGTGTTAAAATCTTTGTGTTGTGTGGTAATGTGTGAGAAAGTGTTTTGTGTTAAGGCAGTTCAAATGGGAGGGGAGGCAGAGCAGGCAGAGTGTTTATAATATATAATATAAGTGTTTATTATAATGAATAAGAAGGACCTTATTCCACTCTGAAGTTGCACATGGTGAGAAATGCAGAGCTGGTGTGGGTCTACTAATAGCCCCCTGGCTTGGTGCATGTGTGTTGGAGTTTTCCCCATCAGATGAGAAAATAACTTCCCTATACCTTCGGGTCGGGGGACGGACTCTGACTGTTGTTTGTGCCTCCGTGCCAAACAGCAGTTCAGAGTACCCAACATTGTTGGTTCCCTTAGCAGGGTTGCTAGAAGGTGCTTCAGCTGAAGACTCCTCTATTCTGCTGGCAAATTTCAATGTCCACATGGATAATGACAGTGTGACCTGGACGAGTGTGATGGGAAAATAAATACCTCTCTGATTTGAACGAAGCAGTGTTCTGTTGTTGGACTTCTGTACTAGTCAGTTTGTCCATCACAAACACCATGTTCAAACATAAGTGTATCCATATGTGTGCACATGACACCAGGACACATTAGGGCACATACTGGATCAATGATTGATTTTGTAGTTGTGGTCAACTGATCTGTGACTGTATGTTTTGGACACTCGAGTGAAAAGAGGAGCCGAGCTGTCAACTGATCGCCACCTGGTAGTGGTCAAAGCAAACGGCCACTTGTCCTGAGCCTGGTTCTGCTGGAGGTTTCTTCCTTTTAAAAAAGAGTTTTTCCTTTCCACTGTTGCCGTTATACTTGCTCAGGATGGGAGACTGCAACAAAGCCAAGATTCAACTTGTCTGCTGGCTTCCTTAGATAGAGAACTTTATTCATTGGCTTTTCTATGTATGTGAATGTTCCTGTAAAGTGCCCTGAGACCACTTTGTTGTGGTTTGGCACTATATAAATAAATTGAATCGAATTGAATTGAGTTGGATCAGATGGTGGGGGGAGATGCTGGGCAGACCCAGTAAAAGCAGAAGCAGCTGAGTGGTATTGGCGATCCAAGTTGGTTGCCACTGGCTGTTGCTGAGGCAAAAGCTCAGATGTGTGGAGTGGAGATGTGGGAGTGTAGAGTTCATGAGGCCTTGGATAGAGACCCTCGATTGGCTCCAAGGAAATTCTGGCAAACAATCAGGCAGCTGAAGCAAGGAAAGCAGCACTTTACCAGTGGTGTGTTTACTGAAGATGGGGTGCTATTGGCCTCAACCAGTGATGTTGTCAGTAGGTGAAAGGAAGACTTCTCACGCCAAATTTACACTACATGCGTTCCGGCTCCGCCCCGCTCCGGTCCGACCTCCGCAGCAAATACGCACCCATTATAATCAATGACAAAATTTACACTGGCTCCGCACTGCGGCGGCGAGATGCGCCGAGCGGACGGCAGTCCATCAAAATTAGAAATACTGTGCCAGAGTCAACTTTTGAAGATTACGTCGCACCAACAGGAAAAGGAACAAGCACAACTTCCGTATTTACAAAATAAAATCACCACGGGCGGACTTAATCCTAGCTCTATACGGATTTATTTGTACAAAAATGCTGTCAAACTATCATTTATGACTACGCCTACAAACGCAATACAAGAAATAAATAAATAAAAAAGTATTTTATTCTGAAATGTAATACATCACTTCCTGTTGCTCAAACCATGTCCTGTCGCTCATTTACGAGAGAAGATCAAGGCAGCAGTCTCTACTGTTGTTCTCCTTCCACCGAATGAATTGTTTTGTTCGGACTTCATTATTTATCACTTGATTTATCGCGCGATCTCGCAATTCCCGCGCAAGCATCTCGGAGCAGCGCATCCAGGCGGACCTGAGCTGAGCGGAGGAAGTGTAAACTGGACAGTGAGACGCTCAGCTGCGACCTGCGGAGCGGGGCGGGGCGGAGCCGGACCGCATGTAGTGTAAATTTGGCGTCAGACTTTCAACCCAATGGCACATATTCTAAAGAGGAAGCCAAGTTGTGGAGTTTGGGGTCGGTCTGTTCTTAACCGGGGTTGAAGTTGCGAAGGTAGTTCAAAAGCTCCATGGTGGTAAGGCTCCGGAGGTAGATGTTATCCATCTAAGTTCCTCATGGATCTGAATGTTACAGAACTGTCTTGGTTGACTAACCTTTGCAAAATCACATGGACATCGGGGGGCAGTGCCACTGGATTGGCAGACTGGGGTTGTGGTTACTCTCGTCAAATAGGGGGGCCGGAGTGTGTGTTCCAATTATAGGAGCATCAATCTTAATAGCCTCCCCTGTAAGGTCTATTCAGGTGTACTGGAAAAGCAAGTCTGATTGATGGTCAAACCTCAGATTCATGAGGAACAATGCAGCTTCCATTCTAGCTGTAGAAAATTCGACCAGATCTTTAGACTCACTAGGGTCCTCAAAGGGTCATGGGAGTTTGCCAATCCAGTCTAAATTTGTTTGTGGACTTGGAAATGGCATTTTACTTGTCTTGGACCTGAGGGGTATAGAGTGAATATCGGGATTATGAATGGAATGTGTCGTTATTGTATGTCCTTGAGTGAGTGAGGATGAGGATGAGGGTGGGTTTGTGTGATGGTATCTGTGTATAAATGTCTATTTGTCAGGCCGGGTCTTAGACTGCCCCCTCTTCGATACAGCTGTGGCTGTTTGGTGTCATGCCCCTGGCGCATGACCCCTAGTGGGGTCTGCCCTTGCCTGTCGGCGCAATTGGGGCCCTCAGTGTCGGGGGTTGGGTGCTTGGGCGTGAGTCGGCTCGGCCCGGCCTGGTGGCTGCCTGGTGGGGCTCGGGTCCTCTGGTCCTGTCGGGCCGGGGCCTGGGGGGTGGGCGTCCCCAGTGCCCGGGCCTTGGTGCCTAGGCCTGGGACTACGTCGGTACAGCGGGTTCCGGCGGGGGCCTGTGAACATGTCGCTGTTGGCCCCGGGGGTCAATGTGTGTAGTCGCTGGTGGGGATCCTCTGGTATTCCCCTTTGGTTGGATCTGGGAGGTGAGTGAGTGGTTCGTCCTGTTTGGGTAGCCCTGGGGGCTCTGCACTCAGTGTCCTTCTTGGGGTCTTGGGTTCAGGTCTCCCCTATGTCTGCCTCGGGTCTTGGGGGGTGGATGTCTGATGCTTCACGGTCGCTATTGAATGTTCTATTAGAGAAGCCTTATTCACTTATGCATGCTCACTACCACACACAAATGGATGCGGGGATGTATATGTAGATATCATATGTAGATATATAGTTGGGTATGTGACTACATATAGATGTATATGTATTTACTGTATATATATTTGTAGGTATAGTTATAGATATTTATAGAATTCTACTGCAAAGTTGTGAATGTTATGTCTCCTTTACGCATGTGTGTTTTGTTGCTGTGTTCTGTTATGTACTTTGCAGGTTTGCAGATGGCGGTCGGGTGTGTTTGCCTTGTGCTCTTTTAGTGGATAATTGTTATGTTTTGTAGTCTTACTTTCTGTCTTTCCTTTCTTTCTATCCTATTAAAAAAATCATAATGGTGTGAAGAGGATGGCTGTAAGGTGAGAAGGGAGGCCATCTATTAAATAAAAGAAAGAAAAAAAAGGAAATGGCATTTTACTATGTTCCTCAAGGTACACACGGGGGGGGGGGGCTCTGCAAGTATGACATTGGGTATGTGTTGCTACAAGCCATTAACTTCCCACACAAGCAGTGCAAGAGTTTGATTCACATTGCTGGCAGTAAGTCCAACCCCTTCAGTGTGGGAGCTAGAGTTTGTTAGGGCTTCCCGTTGTCTCAGATTCTGTTCATAAAATTTATAGACAGAATTTCTCGGTGCAGCCAGGGAGCGGAGGGAGTTTGGTTCAGGAACCTGATGGCACCATTGTACTGTGATCTTGATCTCTCACTGGAGCGATTCACAGCTGAGATGAGGATCAGCACCTCCAACTCTGAGGCCATGGTCCTCTGTCAGAAAAGGGTTGTTTGCCTCTTGGGGTCGAGGGTGATGTTCTCCCTTAAGTGGACGAGTTCAAGTATACTGGGGTTTTGTACACAAGAAAATGGAGGAAATGGAGGAAATAGCACCTTTCTATCTTATGGAGATACTCAAAGCACTTTACAGTACAATCTTCACGGTCACAATTGAATGTTCCATTAAAGAAGCCTTATACACTTATGCATGCTCACAACTACACACAAATAGATGCAAGGATGTATATGAGGCATAGTATGTAGATATGTAGGCGTGTATGTGACTGCATATGCATGTACATATATATGTATGTATGTACAGTATAGATATGTAGGTATAGGTATATATATTTATAGAAATCTACTGCAAAGCCATGAATATTCTACATATTTTATACACATGTATTTTGTTGCTGTGTTCTGTTATGTTCTTTGTAGGTTTACAGACAACGGTGGGGTGTATATGCATTGTGCTTTCTTTGTGTATAGTTATTATATTTTGTAGTCTTACTTTCCTTCTTTCCTTTCTTTCTATCCTATTAATTTTTTTTTTTAAATCATAATGTGTGAAGAGGATGGCTGTAAGGTGAGAAGGGAGGCCATCTATAAAAGGGGGGGAAAAAAGAAGCTAGTAAGCGGCTGTTGTTTTTAAAATGACTGTTTATGTAATTATTTTTAGTTAACATATCCAATATAAGTTTTATTCATTCAAGGCAGTTATATTTGTTCATAACTTTATTATTAGTAAGCCTGGGAGTTACCGGATCCAAGTAAATGGTTATTGGAATGCACCCTTTCAAAATAAGAGAGTTCCCGGATCCTAGTCTGGCAGGATCCTCCTCAAATTAAGCACAGACTATTGCAAATAAAAGCAAGAAAAATATAGTTATAGCTCTAAAATAAGATTTGAGTTAAAGTTATTCGATTTATTTGTACAATTTGTAGGAAATTACCATCTGTGCAGCCTCAGATAACGCCCAGCTGCACATCTGCTGAACTTGTGTTTGTCTGAAGTTACTCACAGACTCTATCTCCTTGCCTGCCGTCTCTCAATTTGTTATTGTAACTAAATGTGCTTTTTGATATGGTTTTTACTGGATCACGCGGTGTCTTGAAGACAAAACGTGATTCATCTTTTTTTAATATCAACGCTGTAAAACCCCGTGTCTTTGCCTGTTTTCCTGCCTTTGACCTTCATCTGGGGACAGATGAGAGCGGCCGCGCTATAAGCATATCATGTGTTGATAAACATGTCATGTGTTTTGTTGAGCAGCAGCTTTTTGCACTCATTCTCTCTCCTGGATGACTGTAACTACATATTTACGCTGTATCAGTGAAAATTGATGCAATGTTAATAAACCTATCTTGTATCTTGTATCTTGTATCTTGTATCTAAAATGTGTAAATTTTAAAGACTATAATAGTGGTTAAAAAAATAGTATTGTCCAAAATAGCAGAATATGACACAAACATATTTTAAGTTCATAAGTATAAACTTAAAGCAAAACAAGTAAGATAAGAAACACAAACCTTTGGCTCCCTGATTTGGGTGTCTTCCTTTATACCAGGTACAACTTTAAATGTGATAGCTCCTTGTGAATGGGCCTGGATCAAGAAAGAAAATGTAGGATTAGGCGATGGAACTAAAAGCTCCAAACCAAAAACCCTCAACTACACCATAAAAAAACTCCCACTAAATACATCAAGAAATTGTTTTCTTTTTAAGGAATATTTATATATTAGCTGACCAGCCACTAGGTAGCACAAGCCAGTGTATCTCTTGTGCCAGTCCCAAGCCCGGGTAAATGGTGAAGCCTTTGTCAGGAAGGGCATCCGACTTACAACCCTTGTGCCAAAACCATAATGCGAGTTCATCTAAGTGACACCATACCAGATCGGCGGAGGCTCTCGTTACAACAACTGCCACCGCTGACAAACAGAGTGCTAGTAGAAATTGTGTTATTTTTAGTCAAAGACTATAAGGGGAGAAACTTGTCAAGAGACAAAGGTAGAAGAGGAAAGTCAAGAATGTAGGACTAAGGTTGGCAACTCTAAATGTGGGGACAATGGCAGGCAAAAGTAGAGAGCTGGCTGACATGATGCAGAGAAAGAAAGTAGATGTGTTATGTGTCCAAGAGACCAAGAGGAAGGTCAGCAAGGCTTGCAGCATGGGAGTAGGGTTCAAACTGTTTTTCCATAGTATGGATAGAAAGATAAAAGGAGTAAGGGTGTTCCTGGAAGAGGAGTAAGCAAAGACTGTAGTTAAGGTAAAAAAAAAGTGCCAGTTAGGGTGATGTGTCTGAAGGTAGAAGAAGTTCTAATGTTTGATGATGTTAGTGGTAATGTTCCATAGGTTGGATGTGATGTGGAAGAGAAAGATACATTTTGGAAGGATCTGGATGAAGTGATAGAGTATTCCCAGGGAGGAGGGAGTGGTGATCAGAGCAGACCTGAATGGACATGTTGGTGAAGGAAACAGAGGGGATGAGGAAGTGATAGGTAGGTTTGGTGTCAAGGAAGAAACCAGGAAGGACAGGTAGTGGTGAATTTTGCCAAGAGAATGGAAATGGCTGTAGTCAACACCTATTTCCAAAAGAAAGAGGAACATAGAGTGACCTATAAGAGTAGAAGAAGGAGTACATATGTAGACTATATTCTGCGTAGAAGAGGAAACCTAAGAGAGATTGGGGACCATAAGACTGTGACAGGGGAGAGAGTGGCCAGAAAGCATTGAATGTTGTGTATAGATCAATTGTTGTTGTGAAGAAGAGAAAAAGACTAAACTCCTAGAAGACCAAATGGTGGAAGCTGAGGAAAGAAGTATGTTGTGAGGAGTTCAGAAAGGAGCTGGTAAAGGCTCTGGGTGGTAAGAAAGAGCTTCCAGATGACTAGGCTAATACAGCAACAGTAATTAGAGAGACAGGTAGGAAGGTACTTGGTGTGTTGTCTGGACAGTGAAAAGATAAGGAAACCTGGTAGTGGTATGTGGAAGTTTATCAAAGCTGTCTTTGATAAACTAGAAAGACAGAGAACTTTGTTAAATACAAGATCAAAGTTTATTTTCGTTTGCAAAAGAGAACACAATTTTAGATACAGCTTCAGCAAAGTTTTGATGTGTTCTAAAATTCTGAACAGTGGCAGTAGAATGTATACACCTTCACGGTAACTGAAACTGCTTCACATGCACTTAGATTAAAAAAAACATAGCAA